>OZ030008.1:148628644-148863664 GCA_964023405.1 Apodemus agrarius
TCACCTTTCATTAATTTTATTTTGAAGTCTATTTTCTTATATATTAAAATGGCTACATCAGTTTGCTTCTTAGGTCCATTTGCTCAGAAAACCTTTTCCAATCCTTTACTCTGAGGTAATGCCAACCTTTGATGCTTAGATTTGTTTCCTGCATGCAGCAGAAGGATATAACCTGTTTTTCTATCCATTCTGCTAGCCTGCATATTTATTGGGGGAATTGAGTCCATTGGCATTGAAAGATATCAGTAACTATTGATTGTTAATTCCTATTATTTTGTTGTGGTTGTTGTTTTTGGTTGTGTGTGTGTGTGTGTGTGTACTTCATTTTTATTGGTTTTGATCATGTGAGATTATTTCCTGTCTTTTCATGGGTATAATTAACCTGCTTGTGTAGGAATTTTCTTTCTAGTATCTTCTGTAGGGCTGGATTTATGGATGGGTGTTTAAATTTGATATACCTAGCATGGAGTATCTTGTTTTCTTCATATATAGTGACTAAAAGTTTCATGGGTATAGTAATAGGGTCTGGTTTCCATGGTCTCTTAGAATCTTCAGGACAATGTGCCCAGGCCCTTCTGGCTTTTCAAATTTATGTTGAGAAGTCAGTTACAATTCTAATAGGTATCTCTTTATGTGTTACTTGTCCTTTTTCCAGTGAAGCTTTTACTATTTTTTCTTTGTTCTGCATGTTTAATGTTTTGATTGTTATATGGCTAGGGAACTTCCTTTTCTGGTCCATCTATTTGGTGTTCTGTATGCTTCTTGTCCTTTTATAGACACTGTCTTCTTTAGGCTGGAATATTTTCTATGATTGTGATGAAAATAATTTCTGTGCCTTTGAGCTGGAAATCTTTTCCTTCTTCTATTCCTACTATTCTTAGCTTTGGTCTTTTAACAGTGTCCTGGATCTTCTGGATATTTTGAGTCAGGAACGTTTTAAATTTAACAGTGTCTTTGATTGATATATCTATTTCTTCTATCATATCTTCATCCAAGATTATCTCTTTTATCTCTTGTATTCTGTTGCTGATGTTTGGTCTTTGTTTACATAGATTTTTCTTTTCCAGAATTCCCTCATTTTATGTTTTCTTTATTGCATTTATTTTTATTTTCAGGTCATGATCAGTTTTATTCATTTCTTTCAACTGTTTAGTTTTTTCCTTGACTTTCTTTAGAGGATTTATTGATATCCTCCATTAACTTCATTTTATCTTTTCCTTTAAATGATTTATTTGCTTTTTCTTTAAGCACCTCTAACATCTTTATAAATTTGGACTTAAGGTCTTTTTATTGTACCTCATGTCTGTTGACATATTTTGTAGTAGAATAGATGTGCTCTGGTGTGGATATATTTGCTTGGCTGTGGTTGATTGTGTTCTTATGCTGACATTTCAGCATCTGGGTTTGGGGTGATTACAGGTCTAGGTGATAATTTCTATATTTATCTTTATTGGATGGGATTTTTGACTTCTTCTGTTCTGATCTTCTAGTCTATGAGGACCTTGTTTGAGTAGGGAGTCTTTACCAGACTTGGGAGCTAGACTGTTGGTGGTAGACATGGTCTTTTGTTGAGCAGGAGGTCTACATCCACATTGGGGGCTAGGATCAGGGAAGTGGAAGAAAATGGATTTGTGGATACTGTCAAGTAGAGGGGGCATTGATAGAGAGAGAGAAGGGGGTCTTTGGGAAACAGTATACCTGGTATTTTGACAGGCATGGCATATGTCTGAACAAGGGGTATCTTTCTGTGAGAGCAGAAAGAGTGTGAAAGTTTTGCAGGTTCCTGGCCTACTTCTTATTTTTGGAGGTGTGGTACATTGTCCTTAAATGTTTAAAGACTACATTTAAATATTTAGTTTTAAGTGTTAAACCTGAATTGTGAGCAAGTGGGAGGAAAAAAGTCTACCTGTACAATTAGCTATTTGCATTGAAAATTTTCACTAATTCATGCCCTACATTTGTTAGATCTGAACATCAGTTGCTGCTGTTACTACAATCCAGAGACAGTTAAGAGTTGGACATCAGGGCTCTGAAAGCATATAGCTTGGAAGAGAATATTCTAAAAGGCATGTTGTTAGCTCAATGATTTTTAAGGCTCAAATCATAGCTTATGTTAATCTAAGAATCATGCTTTCACTGCCTTTTTTGGTGGAGTGGGAACATAATTTACAGTTATTATATTTGTAAAGTAAATGTAAACAGAAAGGAGTTGAGGATCTTAAACTTGGTGATCTCTCCAAAAGTGAGGGCTACATTCAGACTCACTGTTTTATCTGGATTATGACTTCCAATTTTTTGTTATTATTTTTTACTGTCATTGTTTCTCTTGTCTTTATGGCCTTTTTGCCATTGAAAAGATCTTTCCCTATAGAAATTATGATTGGAGTCAGATGCATGGAGTCATATAACATCTTTAATCATAAGCATGAAAATTCTTCAAGAAATGCATGCCCTATTCAACTGTGAGCAGAGGTAGACACTGGTAGATTTGGTATTGCTTTGGTAAGAGTTTAGGAAGAGGAAAATTATTCCCAAATATAGATTCTATTTTCTACAAAGAACACTTTTACAGTAACTGACTTTATAATTCAATGCAAATAGAATATTTTTAATATTACTATGAAGGGAAAGAGACCATCACTTTTAGTGACACCAGTTCTATAATAAATTGGTCAGTTGCAGAACAGAGGCAAGACATAAGATAATTATGAGTGCTTACATGAACAAGGCTCATGGGAACTCTGTCCCTTGACTCCTTCCTTGTATGTGTAGATGTTCAATGTGGAGCCTGCTCAGGGTCTTTCAGGAATCACTCTGACTAACACTTAATGAACTAACATCACTCTTTCTTTATAAGTTTAGGTTTGAAGCAAAATATATACATTGTTTTAGTATTCCTGAATATCTGTTTCAGATGGGATCTGAGCACCATGTGTCCATGGTCATCTCTGGGGCTCAGCTTGTACTCTCTCTCCTCTTGCTCTCCTTCTACCAGCCAGTGAATGTGGATATGATTGCCTCAGACTTCCATTCAGATGTGACATTTACTTGTCTTTTATTTCCTTTACTAACTGTTTGGCTCCTTATATGGAACCTTAATATACTTTGCTCATGTCATATATTATATAAATATAATTAAATTATATTTTAATCTAAGTTTAGCTATGTGATTTCTGGTCACTTGCTATTTGTTTTTATTAATCATGATTTTGACCCCTAATTCCAATGAATATATCAAAAAAATCTGTCAGGAAGAATCTGAGTTTTCTCCTTGGAGTGAAGGGAGCATTTTCACTGCTTTCTTTTTATTGACCAGTCTAGAAGTGAGCAAAGGAACTGGAATTAAATAGCACATGCTAGTTCTCTTCTATCATCGTTGAGACAACTCATCTATTTTGATTAACACAGGAAAAAAGAAACTGTAGTGGTAAGTAAAACTACTTAACCTTGTATGTCAGTTAATGTTCTCCAAGTCTCTGGAAGCATCTTATTGGTGTATCAAAAATATGTATATTTTTCTGAGGCTACAAATAGTAAAATGACAATAAACATTTCTGGAGTAAGGATGAAGCAAAGGATACTAGTTACAAGTGTTTGAATAGAATAACAAAAAGAGAAAGTAAAAGTTGATTTATGTGTTCCTAAAGAATTTTAGGGGTGAGTGCTTCCTAGACTATTTCATACCATAGACTAAAGCACCTCTATATAGCAACAGGCACAGGAATACATTGCATGCTGGAACAGCTGATACAGGACTTATTATTCATTTCTAAGATGACTTAACATTTATTTTAAAAGTCTCAATGGAAGTTAACGGGCCTTCCAGCTAAACAAAAGGCATTTGGTAGTATACATTCCAGCATCTTGATGAGGTTACAATCCATTGGGTTTTAAGAGAGTCATTCTCATTCTGGTTCAAGATTATATGATAAATACAAGATTCTAGTCTTTATGTGGCATGCTATTACTTATGGGATCTTATAGGAAAGAAACAGTTTTTAATTCTTTCTGGTCTCTCAAGAAGGTTGTATAGTTCTGAAATATTATCAAATTCAGTCATTTTAGGATACAGAAGAAGAGAAATTGTTTTCAGCTATCCCTCTTGCTAACACAGGAAATATTTGCTTCAAAAATGAGAAATACTAAAATATATACCTATTGATTTATAGGTAAGTTTTCTTTTTAGGTCCACAGTCTTACTAAGGAAAAATGGAAGCAATTGTGACTTAATTTAACACTAATTTGAGAGTACAATACAATATAATACAAAAACAATACAGTATATACTTATTCCATATAGTCTTCTCATGCATAATTAAAAAATTTAATCAGTCACCTTAAATTTTAGCCCAAATTAATTTATCCATGACTCAGATACATGTATTGAACTAAATAAATATAATCTAACACTTCACTTCAATACTTGAGGAAGATTTAGTTTTCAAGGACTATACAGTATTGCAAGCTGTATCCTTGAGAGTATAAATTAATAGTTCTTAAAGGAGGATAAGATTTTTTATTTTAACAAGCTCTTAATGTGATTTTGATAAACTAGCCCACTGCCAAAGGCTTCAAATACCTGTGCCGTTGATCTTTTAGGTTTTACTCAGTTCTTGAAATCATGATAGATTAAATAAAACTGTGATAATAGAGAAGAGGGCTTGTAAGAGTCCTCACAAGGACACTGACATAAAAAATGGTGTCATGTTGGAAGTAAAGAAAATAATTTTAAATACAGATGTAGGTGTTGATGACTCAGAGGCCAGTGCCTGCATCTTGAGATGAAACCCTACATTCTGACTATCTTTTCTGATCTACAGATGCTCTATCCTCATGGAAAACCAGTCCAGTGTCTCTGAATTTTTTCTACGAGGAATATCAGGATTTCCAGAGCAACAGCAGCTACTCTATGGACTTTTCCTATGTATGTATCTTGTCACCTTGACAGGGAATGTGCTCATTATCTTGGCCATTGTTTCTGACCCACACCTTCACACTCCCATGTACTTCTTTTTGGCCAACTTGTCCTTTGCTGACATGGGTTTAATATCATCTGCAGTGACCAAGATGTTGTTTAATGTTCAGACTCAGCACCATACCATCTCCTATACTGGTTGTCTCACACAGATGTACTTATTCATGATGTTTGGTGATCTAGACAGCTTCTTCCTGGCTGTGATGGCCTATGACCGCTATGTGGCCATCTGTCACCCTCTCCACTATTCCACAATCATGAGTGTCAGACTCTGTGCCCTGATGCTTGCCCTATGCTGGGTTCTCACCAATGTAGTTGCCCTGACTCACACTCTCCTCATGGCTCGATTGTCCTTCTGTGTTGTTGGGGAAATAGCTCACTTTTTCTGTGACATTACTTCTGTCATGAAGCTTTCATGCTCGGATACTCATGTCAATGAGTTAGTGCTTTCTGGATTTGGAGGTACAGTACTCATGGTCCCCTTTGTAAGTATTGTCATCTCCTATATCCACATTGTACTTGCTGTCCTTAGAGTCCGGAGTTCTGGCGGGAGTTCAAAGGCCTTTTCTACCTGTAGTTCCCACCTCTGTGTGGTCTGTGTTTTCTATGGAACACTCTTCAGTGTCTATCTGTTCCCTTCCTCTGGAGAGACCACAGAGAAGGATGTTGCAGCTGCTGCAATGTATACAGTAGTGACTCCTATGTTGAACCCCTTCATCTATAGCTTAAGGAACAAGGACATGAAAGGGGCCCTAAAAAGGCTTCTCTGTCATAGGAAAATCTTATCTTCTTAGAATAACAAGAGCAGTGTTGAATAAAAGGACAGGAGATGAGTCAGATAAGTAATGTTTAGTTTGGGAATTATTGCTTGGTACCAAGAGATTATTGTCCTGTTAATCTTTAACTTAAATCTTCTTATACATAAAATTAAGTCTATAAAATATAGAGATTCTTTATGAGTTGTATTTGTTGTTGCTGTTGTTGTTGTTTTTGTATACTATGTGGCTCGCATCAGTCTGAAGCTCAGAATTTTCTGACTTTCTAAGGCTTGAGATTGCAGACATGTAGTATTCCAGATAACTCAATATTTTCTATTTGTTGAGTTGCAGGGTCAAGAAAAGCACACTGTGAAAGGTATTTATTAGTAATAGGGTTGAAAATAAGAAATAGTGGGTCTTCAAACCAATGATGTTGCTCTTGTCACTACTAATGTCTCTGTCAACTCAGAAGTAATAATTTCTCTCAAATTCATTTATTCAGAAAGGATTTACAGAGTAGTTTCTATGTGCCTGGAGCTAAGCTTTGACTCTCTGATAGAACTGAAAAGGTAAAATCCACAATTTCTTCACATCTCATTTTAGGTTATCAGTTCATAGATTTTTCAAAATTAAGAAGTACTCATCATGTCCATAGAAGTAAGTACAGGTTATAAGAGACATAAAGGATGTTACTTATATTCTAGGAGATGAAGGGTTGCCCAATAAAACATTCACTATTAAGTTTCTATGCTGGTTGTCCAGCTTCTCATGATCTGCCAAGAATTTAGCAAGGATGATGTTGGAACTTTTCCACTGCTAAACAATACTGTTCAATGCTATAGCTTCCTTGGACCACTTGGTAAGAATATTCAGAGGACATTGCAGTGATTGTTTAGGGATTTGTCTCTATATGTAGAGTGTATGCCAGTAATTTGAAATAATTTACCAATATTAAATATGGTATTTAAAGACATATGAAGCTGGTATTTCTGTCTCTGAGGATCTCAGAAATACTAAGTTATAGAAATATAGACCATATAATTTTCATTGTTACATTTGGTGTGGGCACTATTCCCTGTATACCAATGCATTCCTTCTTATTGCAATATCTAAGTTCAAATTTGTATCTTTAAATGAAGAGCCGTGAATCAGCAGATGCTAAATTGACTTAGTTACTTTTTGTTCTACATGGGGAATATAATAACAATACAGGTAAACACAACTTAGTTATTCCCTTTCAAGACTTTCTCCTGGGCTTTAAGATATCTCAGAAAATAAAGAACTGGCTGTGCTATTTAGCATTCCTTTCTTTATAGACACTTAGGCAAATTTTCTTTTCATCTTTAGGAGTCTACTGAAAGCAAAGAGTGCAAAACACTGCACTTAAATTAGGTGACTTATTTAAGGGCCTACTCTCTGACTTAGGGTGTAAAATGTTACAGCAACTCTGAAGATTTAGGTGTCCTTTGGAAGATCAAGGCAACCCAGAGATTTGCCACCACTGCAGTTGATTTTGACTAGGTTCATTCCAAAGAAAAGACAATGTCAGGATGGTCCTTGTTAGAAATTATGATGAAAATTCTCTGTATGTGTTGTTATTTTGCTCAACACTGACCAGCCTATATTTATATACTGGCTTCATAAATGAAAAGTGAAAAATAAATCTAACACTTTAACATTTAGAGTGCTTTATTTATACTGAGTCCTGACATTCATAGTCACATAGTCTGAATCTGTGATGGAGTCCCAATCTGTTTGGATCTCCTAATGTGACTCAGGACTCTGAAGAATGCTTTATAACAGTGCTTTCTTTCTCTAGGCTGACTCCTAGCCCACCAATAGTGTAATATACATCTCAAATAATTTGTGATTGAACTTATTTCCCACAAACCCCAAACCAAGTAGGAGGCTAAAAGTGTTTTGACTTTCATTCTCTCAATATAAGTGTGGCAATAAGGGGCTGTGGCAGTTCAGAACATATAGAGGACCACCAAGGGATGCTGCTGACCATCACTATTCATTAATCTAACACTTTAAATTTACCTTAGTGAAAATAACTATCACTGCATTTGGACTTCTAAATTCCTCCTTTGAGATTGTAGAAAAAGCCATCCTACTCAAAGCAATCTACATATTCAGTGTAGTATTATAAAAGGTTAAAAGGTAATAATGGAAGACGAAGTCTTAAATGAGGTGGGGATAGGAAAGTAGGAGTACAGGAGGGGATACACTGAGGGATAACTAACATTAAAATGGTTTAAAATCATATGAAAACTTGCTATCATGAAAACTTAAAAATACAAGCATATTCATGTATAAAAATAATTTAAATGGAGTTACTCTGTAATCAGGTAATAATACCTTCCTAGACACTGCAGTATTACAGATAAAAAGCTTAGTGCCAGGGATAGAATGCATCTTTTGGTGTTGTTCAAAGAGGTTTCATGAACCTCTAAACATTATAGGTTGTAACAAATGGTCTTGTTTGCTCTTTAGAACTCCACAACAGGATCTTATTGCTAAAGATATTAAATACTCTAATTCATGAAAAATAAAGATGGTATTCACATGGAAGCTTCATTTCTACTGGCTTACTTTGATAGTGCTAGGAGGTTCTGTGCATACTACCAGAAGACAAAAAAATCATTAATATTATAAAGCTTAGTGGCTTGGCAATATTTGTCAACTGCTGTAACAGTGACAGAAAAGTTATGGAAGTGATCAATTACTTTTTAAAATTGGGTCTAAGTTCTGCTCCACAAGTTGAAATTCATCATACCTGACATTATTATCATGCCCAAGTCTGTAGGGGAAAACCTTCTTATTAGCATGCACAGTATTAAACTTAACCCTAATGACATAATGAGTTATTATTATACCCATAAATTAATGCACCTCTAAGTCTTTGTCAGTGTATCTTATTTTTGAAGTAGTTGGTGATGAACAAAGAAACCCACAGTTGGTCAAGGTACAAAAAATAAGAAAATGTAGAATGCTTAGCCAAAATATGGTATATATGGATCACTCCCATTCCCAAGAAACCACTGTAGAAGAGGTAATGGAAAGACTATAGTAGCTAGGCAAAATTCACATATGAATGCATAGTGGTTGTGATGGCATGCACAAGACTTTCATAAGCTCAGTTCAGACCAAATCCGAGCTTTGATGTGGGAGTTGGTCATGATGTTCTACTCCCAGCTAAGGAGCTATTGGTATTGGCTGCTGGGAAGAAAGAGCCAGTTTTCTTTCAAGATGTGAGCCATGAAACGATACTCCTGATCTAGTACATAGTCTAATGTCCATGTGGATATAGGCAGCAGAAAAGGAACTCAGTAGGTTTAGGGGAAAATGAACACATGAATCTAGGAGAGAAATGTTATGGGAAGATAAACAAGATGTTTCAGGGGATAGAATAAAGTATGGATTTGTTTAAAACCCATTGCATGTATAAATTATTCAAAATATACAAAAGCTACTAGTTTTTATAAAGCAAAAAGAAATTTGTTTTAAAACAATTATTTATTATACATACTGTTTTTATCATTTATTAAAGGCAAAATGAAATTTATGTGCTAATGAGATATATTTGCTTGTTGGTATAATACAAAACAGTAACATAAACACTCTAATTTGATATATGTTGAAGTATTATGGTAGGAAAATATTATTCCTTGTTTAGTACAATTAGACTATTGCAATCCTATGAAAATAGAAAACCATATATAGAAATTTATGATGCAATTTATAACATATAGTAATTTTGAATGTATGCTAAATTGTTTCAGGCAGTGTTTGTGGCATGGTACCATGCACTCCACAAAGATGAAAATAGGGTGTGTTCAACCCCAAGGCTGCAGTGTAGCTATGCAATACAATATGAATAAGGGACTGACAGAACTCCTGAGAGCCATTGCCCATTTGGTTTAAATTAAGTTTTGGTTATTGCATATCCAGAGATCTCTTACTGTCACCCAAACTTTCAGCACCCTATCAGTTTTGTGACCTCCCAGTGTCAAAGAAGATATTCTTAAAATCATATTATAGAAGTCATAGTGCAGATCATAAGATATTTTTAATCAACACCTGTATAATATTCTTTCAAGGACAATACATTTTTAAAGTACAATATAAACAGGGTTCTATTGACTGCTATTATTCTAATAGTATCCTATTATTCTAACTTCAGATGCCGTTTGGCTTAGTTTTGTATCATTTGGTATGAATTAAGTAAAGGGACACTTATTTTACATTAGGGAGTCAACTGAGTTCTATTTTTTCAAAGAAACAAGTTTTTTCCCACTGATTATAAAAAATATCTTGTACACAGATGTTGTTAGTCACAAGTTGTGTGAGTAATTGATATGTTAGTATCTCTGATGAATTCTGACAATTGTGACAATTAATGTCGCAATTATATTGCTACATTGGCCATGCTGTAGGTTACTTTTAAAGTAGCAACTCTGTCTTCTTAGTACCGATGGATATATCTAGTAATTTAGCAAGTTTCATGAATTTGTGCACTCCTGATTAGGGTTTGGTGGTGCATTCTTTAATACAGCACTCTGGACAAGAAAGGAGTGAGATCTCTATAAGTTTAATCTGCACGGTGAGTTCCATATCAGCTGGGTTTACATAGTGAGATATTCCTGTTAAAAACCTTCTACTCTATCTCTGCATTTTTCCTGAAGTCATATTCCTTCTCCATTATCTAGAAAAGAGAGATAGGATGGTTTAAGTTTAAAGGTAATTTTCTGGAAATAAGATATTAGAATCATGAACAGTAATAATAAATAATTGCATTAATAATTTAAGCTTATAAAAATTAAGCTTAAATTAGACATGCAACTTAAACTTCCATATTGAAAGTAACAAAATAAGTCTTCAAATAATGAAAACATTTGCCATGCATAAAATAAATTAAGCAATTTTTCAGTTTTGTAAAAATTATGTACAGTGCAGTAAATGAGAGACAAAAGCAATTTTTATTTATGTATGTAAAGAAAGCAATGAAAATGTAATAATAAGTTCTGGGACATTGCCCACCCCCTTCCTGGAGTTCCACCAACTTCCCTCCTGGGAATACCTGCTGGGCTCAGGAATATCCTGAAACATCTAGAATAGACCCTGCTTCACATATCCCTGGCCTGTCAGGCCTGTTTTACAGCCATTAGAACTGAGCTGTATACTGCCCCTTTCCCCAAGCTCCATGTCTCTCATCCAAAGAGGCTTGCTAAGATCCAAGAAAACCTAGGCCCATGGGGTTCCAGGAGCACTCATATTAGACCGTGCTCCAACTATTCCCAGCCAGTTGGGTCTACCTGGGACTTAACCAGCAGAGTTGAGCTGTATTTTGCCTCCAAGTCTCCATCATCAGACCCATAGCTCCCTTCCCTAGGTCCTGCAGGACCCCTGTTCCATCTGGGGAACAGACAGCAGAAGTGAAATTTATTATTAGGCCCCTTCTCTGCCTGACTCCCCAAGAGATTGTGTTGTCATGAAGAAGAGCCATCTGACACCAGTGACAACCAGATGGCTAAAGGCCAGGGAAGGAACACAATCTGAAGGTCCAGGTCAATATGGCACCAATAGAGCCCAGCTATCCTAATATAGAAAGTCCTTGATATCCTAACACAATTGGACTACAAGAAGTTGACCTTAAATGTAATCTTATAAGGATGATAAAGTCCCTTAAAGAGGAAATGAATAAATGCCTTAAAGACATAAGGAAAAATGTAATAAAAATAAGGTTAAGGAAATGAATAAAACAGTTCAAGATCTGAAAATGGCAATAGAAACAAGAAAAAAACACAAATTAAGTGAATTCTGGAGCTGCAAAACTTAGGGAAGAGAACAAGAACTACAGACTCAAGCATAAACAACAGAATATAAGAGATGGAAGAATGAATATTAGGCATAGAAGATATAATTTAAGAAATCAATATACCAGCCACAGGAAATGTTAAATCTATAAACTTTCTGATACAAAATGTCCAAGAAATCTGGGACACCATGAAAAGATCAAACCTCAGAATAATAGTTATACAATAGGAAGACCCCACACCTCTATGGTCCAGAAAATATTTTCAACAAAATCATAGAAGAAAATTTCCACAACCCACAACCTAATGAAAGAAATGCCTATAAATGTACAAAAAATTTTACAGAACATGTAATACATTGAAATATTCAGGAAAACTCTTCTGCCATATACACTAACTGTACAGAACAAAAATATTAAAAATATTAAAAGCTGTACTGGAAAAGGAAAAGTAGCATAAGAAGGTAGACATATCAGAATTATACCCGATTTTTAACAGATATTCTAACAGCCAGCAGAGACTGTGCAGGTATCTTAGAGATCAGAATAAACCAGATGTCAGCCAAGAGGACTGTAACCTGCAAAACTTTCAATCATCATAGATGGAGAAAAAAATCTATTTCAAGACAAATATGAATTTAAACAGTATCTATCCATAAGTCCAGCCCTATACAAGATACTAGGAAGAAAACTCTAAACCAATGGGGTTTACTACACTCAAGCATACACAAGAAATAATTAAAACCATTAGAACAAGAAGTCTCTCTCTCTCTCTCTCTCTCTCTCTCTCTCTCTCTCTCTCTCTCTCTCCCCTCCCCTACCTCTCCCTCTCCCTCTCTCTGTCTGTCTCTCCCCACCATTAATATTAAAATAACAAGAATTAGCAATCACTGATCATTAGTATCTCTTAAAATCAGTGAACTCAATTGTCCAATAAAAAGACACAGGTTAGCAGAATGGATGTGAAAAAAATATCCATCATTCAGCTGCATACAAGAAACACACCCCAGCCACAAAGATAGATATTAATTCAGAGAAGGGCTAGAGAAGCATTATCTAAACAACTTGACCCAATAAGCAAGCTGAAGTAGTCATTCTAATATCTACTAAGATAGACTTCCAACCAAAATTTATCAGAATGATTTGGGAAGTACATTCATACAACAACAAAAACAGCAGAAAGCTTACAAACTCAGGGAAACTGAACAACTATTTACCTAATGATCACTGGGTCAAGGAAGAAAATAATGAAATTATGAAAATGAAGGGACAATATATGCAGACTTATGAGACACAGTGAAAGAAGTTCTAAGAGGAAATTTCATAACACAACTTGCATTTATAAAGAAATTGGAGAGACCTCATACTAGGAATTTTAAAAGTATTACCTCAAAGCTCTGGAATAAAAAGAAGAAAACACACTTAAGAGGAGTAGACCTCAAGAAATAATCAAACCCAGGGCTGAAATTAATAAACGGGAAACAAAGAGAACAATACAAAGAATAAATGAAGCCAAGAGCTGGTTCTTCGAGAAAATAAACAAGTTAGAGGTATGCAAACTAACTAAAAGGGAGAGCAACTATAGTTAAATTAATGAAATCATAAATGAAAAAGAGAGCATAACAACTGACAATGAGGAAATCCAAAGAATTATTAGGTCTTATTTCAAAAGTCTGTAAGCCACAAAATTGGAAAATCTAAATAAAATGAGTGATTTTCTTATGAAAATAGAATTCCAATAAAAAATTGGGTACACTAAAACCATCTGGTCCCGTACTTTTTTTGGTTGGGAGGCTTTCTATAACCCCTTCTATTCCTTTAGGGGTTATGGGACTATTTAGCTGATCTACTTGATGCTGATTTAATTTTGGTATTTGATATCTGTCTAGGAAATTGTCCATTTCCTCCAGATTCTCCAATTGTTTTGAGTATAGACCTTTGTAGTAGGATCTGATGATCTTTTGAATTTCCTCAGTTTCTGTTGTTATGTCTCCCTCTTCATTTCTAGTTTTGATAATTTGTATACTGTCTCTATGTCCTTTGGTTAGTCTGGCTAAGGATTTATCTATCTTGTTGATTTTCTCAAAGAACCAGCTCCTGGTCTTGTTGATTCTTTGTATGGTTCTCTTTGTTTCTACTTGATTGATTTCAGCCCTGAGTTTGGTGATTTCTTGTCTTCTACTCCTCCTGGGTGAATTAACTTCTTTTTCTTCCAGGGCTTTTAGGTGTGCCGTTAAGTTGCTAGTGTATGCTCTCTCCAGTTTCTTTTTGGATGCACTTAGGGCTATGAGTTTTCCTCTTAGCACTGCTTTCATTGTGTCCCAAAGATTTGGGTAGGTTGTACCTTCATTTTCATTGAATTTTCAAAAGTCTTTGATTTTTTTTATTTCTTCCTTGACCAAGGTGTCATTGAGTATTGTTCAGTTTCCATGTGTATGTGGGCTTTCTGTTGTTTTTGTTGCTATTGAAGACCACTCTTACTCCAAGTGAAGAATTCTACCAGACATTCAAAGAAGACTTAACACCAATAATTTTCAAACTATTCCACAAAATAGAGACAGAAGGGACACTGCCCAACTCATTCTTCGAAGCCAAAATTACACTAATACCTAAACCACAAAAAGATCCAACAAAGAAAGAGAACTACAGGCCAATTTCTCTTATGAATATAGATGCAAAAATACTAAATAAAATTCTTGCCAACCGAATCTAAGAGCACATCAAAACGATCATTCACCATGATCAAGTAGGCTTCATCCCAGGGATGCAGGGATGGTTCAATATACGGAAATCCATCAATGTAATCCACTACATAAACAAACTGAAAGAAAAAAACCACATGGTCATCTCATTAGATGCTGAAAAAGCATTCGACAAAATTCAGCATCCTTTCATGCTAAAAATCTTGGAAAGAGCAGGAATTCAAGGCCCATACCTAAACGTAGTAAAAGCAATCTACAGCAAACCAGTAGCCAACATCAAAATAAATGGAGAGAAACTTGAAGCATTCCCACAAAAATCAGGGACTAGACAAGGCTGCCCTCTCTCTCCATATCTTTTCAATATAGTACTTGAAGTTCTAGCGAGAGCAATTAGACAACATAAGAAAGTCAAAGGGATACAAATTGGAAAGGAAGAAGTCAAACTATCATTATTTGCAGACGATATGATAGTTTACTTAAGCGACCCAAAAAACTCCACCAGAGAAGTTCTACAGTTGATAAACAACTTCAGCAAAGTGGCTGGTTATAAAATTAACTCAAGCAAGTCAGTGGCCTTCTTGTACTCAAAGGACAAGCAGGCTGAGAAAGAAATTAGGGAAATAACACCCTTCACAATAGCCACAAACAACATAAAATATCTTGGCGTAACTCTAACCAAACAAGCGAAAGATCTGTACGACAGGAACTTCAAGTCCTTGAAGAAAGAAATCGAAGAAGACCTCAGAAGATGGAAAAATATTTCTTGCTCCTGGATTGGCAGGATCAATATAGTAAAAATGGCCATCTTGCCAAAAGCAATATACAGATTCAATGCGATCCCCATCAAAATCCCAAATCAATTCTTCATAGATCCAGAAAGAGCAATTCTCAAATTCATCTGGAGCAACAAAAATCCCAGGATAGCTAGAACTATTCTCAACAATAAAAGGACTTCTGGGGGAATCTATATCCCTGACCTTAAGCAGTACTACAGAGCAATTGTGTTAAAAACTGCATGGTATTGGTATAGCAACAGGCAAGTAGAAAAATGGAATAGGATTGAAGACGCAGAAATTAACCCACAGACTTATGGTCACTTGATCTTTGATAAAGGACCCACAACCATCCGGTGGAATAAAGATAGCCTTTTCAACAAATGGTGCTGGTTCAACTGGAGGTCAACATGCAGAAGAATGCGAATTGACCCACTCTTATCTCTTTGCACTAAGATCAACTCCAAGTGGAACAAGGACCTCCACATAAAACCAGACACACTGAAACTATTAGAAAAGAAACTTGGAAAGACCCTAGAGGACTTGGGCACAGGGGAAAAGTTCCTGAACAGAACACCAATAGCTTACGCACTAAGATCAAGAATTGACAAATGGGACCTCATAAAATTACAAAGTTTCTGAAAAGCAAAGGACACTGTCAGAAGGACAAAACGGCAACCAACAAAGTAGGAAAAGATCTTCACCAACCCCACATCCGACAGAGGGCTAATATCCAATATATATAAAGAACTAAAGAAGTTAGACCTCAAAGAACCAAATAACCCTATCAAAAAATGGGGTACAGAGCTAAACAAAGAATTTTCAGCAGAAGAAATTCGGATGGCCGAAAAACACCTTAAAAGATGTTCAACATCATTAGTCATCAGGGAAATGCAAATCAAAACAACCCTGAGATTCCACCTCACACCAGTCAGAATGGCTAAGATTCAAAACTCAAGAGACAACAAGTGCTGGAGAGGATGTGGAGAAAGAGGAACACTCCTCCTCTGTTGGTGGGATTGCAAAATGGTAAAACCGCTCTGGAAATCAGTTTGGTGGTTCCTGAGAAAATTGGGCATGTCCCTTCCAGAGGACCCTGGCATACCACTCCTGGGCATATATCCAGAGGATTCCCCTGCATACAATAAAAACACATGCTCTTTATGTTTATAGCAGCCTTGTTTATAATAGCCAGAAATTGGAAGGAGCCCAAATATCCCTCAAAGGAGGAATGGATACAGAAAATGTGGTATATTTATACAATGGAATACTACTCAGCAATTAAAAATATTGAATTCATGCAATTTGTAGGTAAATGGTTAGACCTGGAAAATATCATCCTGAGTGAGTTAACCCAATCACAAAAGAATACACATGAAATGCAATCACTGATAAGTGGATATTAATGAGCCCAGAAGCCCTAAATACTCAAGATACAATTAGCAAGTCAAATGATTCCCAAGAAGAAGAAAGGAGAGGACCCTGGGCCTGTAAAGATAGCATCCAGTTTAGTAAAGAAACCGAGGGGGGAGGGGGAATGATTGGGGAATAGTTGGGGGGGGGAGAGGAACTATGGGAAGTATGGTGGGTGGGAACTGGGAAAGGGGAAAGCCTTTGGAATGTAAACATAAAATATAGAAGATAAAAATAAAAAAAATGGGTACAGAGCTAAGCAGAGAACTCTCAACAGAGGAGTTGATAATGGCTGAAAAAGACTTTGAAAAATGTTCAATGTCCTTAATCATCAGAAAAATGTAAATCAAAATGATTCTGAGATCCCATCTTAAACCTCTCAGAGTATCTAAGAGAAAACCAAATAATCCTATCCAAAAATGCGGTACAGAGCTAAACAGAGACTTTTCACCTGAAGAAATTCGGATGGCTGAGAAACACCTTAAAAAATGTTCAACATCATTAGTCATTAGAGAAATGCAAATTAAAACAACCCTGAGATTTCACCTCACATCAGTCAGAATGGCTAAGATTAAAAACTCAAAAGACATCAGGTGTTGGTGAGGATGTGGAGAAAGAGGAACACTCCTTCACTGCTGGTGGGAATGCAAGCTGGTACAACCACTCTGGAAATCAGTCTGGAGGTTCGTGATACTTCCAGAGGACCCAGCCATACCACTCCTGGGAATATACCCAGAACATTCCCCAGCATGCAATAAGGATACATGCTCCACTATGTTCATAGCAGCCTTATATATAATAGCCAGAAGCTGGAAAGAACCCAGATGTCCCTCAACAGAGGAATGGATACAAAAAATGTGGTATATATACACAATGGAGTACTATTCAGCCATTAGAAACAATGAATTCATGAAATTCTTAGAGAAATGGATGGAGCTGGAGAACGTCATACTAAGTGAGGTGACCCAGTCTCAAAAGAATACCCATGGTATGCAGTCACTGATAAGTGGTTATTAGCCTAGAATCTTGGAACACCAAAGACATAAAACACATATCAAGTGATGTCTCAAGAAGAAAGGAGTGGACACTAGTGGTAGAATGGACCAAAGCATCATTGTGGGGGAGTACAAGAACAGTGAGGTGGGAGGGAGTGGATGAGGGAGCAGGGGGAGGGAAAAGGGCATGTGGGACCTTTGGGGGTGGGGAACCAGAAAAAGGGAAATGAATTGTAAATATAGAATATATCGAATAAAAAAAAGAAACCTCAAACAAACAAACAAAAAAGAACTCAAATGAAAGAACATGCTAGGAAAGATGTGGAGGAAGGAGAACACTCCTCTGCTGGTGCATGTGCAGATGTGTACAATCTCTTTGGAAATATACTTGGTACTTTCTCAGAAAATTTTAAATAGTTCTATCATAGGACCCACCTATATCACTCCTGGGCATATACCCAAAAGATTCCCCATTCCACCACAAGAGCTATTCCTCCAATTTGTTCATAGTAGAGTTTTTCTTAATAGTCAGAACCTGGAAACAACATAGATGTTCTTGAATTGAAGAATAGACAAGAAAATGTGGCACATTTACGCAATGGAATATTACTTAGCTATTAAAAACAAGGACATCATGAAATTTGCAGGCAAATAGACGAAACTAGAAAATACCATCCTGAGTGAGATAACCCTAATCCAGAATGGTATGCACGCACTTATCAGTAGATATTAACCAGAAAGTACAGGATAACCATGCTACAATCCACAGACACAAAGAAGCTAAGTAATGAGGAGTGCCCAATGGAGAACGTATGAATATCACTCAGAAGGAGAAACAAAAC
This sequence comes from Apodemus agrarius, assembly GCA_964023405.1. Taxonomy (NCBI): domain Eukaryota; kingdom Metazoa; phylum Chordata; class Mammalia; order Rodentia; family Muridae; genus Apodemus; species Apodemus agrarius. The sequence goes on from OZ030008.1 coordinate 148,646,921, forward strand.
AGACATTGGAAGTGGATGGATGGAGGGAACTGCTTGGTAGAGTAGATAGGGAAGGGAAGAGGAGTGGCATAATGGGGGAGGGGTGAGAAAGCAGGAAGAGAGAAAAAAGAAATCAGTTCGAGCACATCACTGAGACAAGCTGGGGACTTGGGATAGGGAAGGATCCTTGGAAAATATAGGTATGACCCTTGATGAGAACCCTAGCAGCTGAGAACCCTAGCAGCTGAGTATATGGACTCTGAACAGCCACATCCTGTCACCAGGCAGAACCTCCAGTTGAGAGAGGGGAACATTAACCCAGCAACAAAACCTTCAACCCCAAATCTGCCCTGCTTACGAGATATGTATAGATAAAGATAGAGCAGAATTTGAGGGAATGACCAACCAATGATTGGCCCAACTTGAGATCTACACCATTGGACAGAGCTAACCACTGACACTATTAATTATACTATTCTATGTTTGTACACATAAGCCTAACATATTGTGAGAGAACAGAAAAAAAGACAGCAGCATTGCAAAAGGCCATGGCCATGTGTGTCATAAAAATAGATTCTGTACTCAGGGTCAGTTATATCCTCACTATGGCTTTCATTACATGATAATTCAGGAGTCTGGAATACATTTCTCCAAAGAAGCATGTAATTTGATACTATCCATAGAATAGATCAATGTTTCCTTGAAGTTCTGGTAATAGTCAGGCATGGTTGTTCAATCCTACAATCCCAGTACTTGGGAGACTGAGGCAGGTGGATTGTCCCAAGCTCAAGGCCAGCCTTCAATACAAACTAAAAAGCAGGTTTTCTGTGCTTATACAGCATGGCACTGACTCTAAAAATATAAAACAAACAAAATACTTCTCAGAAAGTAACGTCTACTTCTTACCAGCTCAGGACACTTAGATAACAGTCTACTGCTGGAAGATATTGCAGGTGCATCCTGAGGCCATCTGCTACCATGCCATGTTGGGTGAGAGCCAGCAATCTCTAGATTCAGAGAGTTTGACTCACTAGCAATGTACTAGGAAGAAATAAATGCAGGCTAAAATATGTCCTTTATTGATTAGCAGGAAAATTTAAAGTAAAATCACAATGAGATATAATTTGTGGCTCATTTCACTTGCAAATACTTAAGTTCTTTAATTATCAACTTCTGTGTAATAGAATAATACACATGAGCATGTATTGAGAAGCTTAAATTAGAATGTGAATATCTTATCGAAAGTCATAAATTGTGTGTCTTAGTCAGGATTTCTATTCCTGCACAAACATCATGACCAAGAAGCAAGTTGGGGAGTAAAGGATTTATTCAGCTTACACTTTCAACTTGTTGATCACCAAAGGAAGTCAGGACTGGAACTCAAGCAGGTCAGGAGGCAGGAGCTGATGCAGAGGCCATGGAGAGATCTTTCCCCTGGCATGCTCAGCTTACTTTCTTATAGAACCCAAGACTACCATCCCAGAGATGGTACTGCACACAAGAAGCCCTCCCCCATTGGTCACTAATTGATAAAATGCTCCATAGCTGGATCTCATGAAGGTATTTCCCCAACTGAAGCTCTTTTCTCTGTGATAATTCCAGCCTGTGTCAAGTTGACACACAAAACCAGCTAGTACTCTGTGTTTTTAGAACAGGTTTAGTCTACCTGAAAATGTTGAGCTGAAAGTGAATGTCTTTCTTTCCACCCATGGCAAGCATTGTAAACTTCTGATTACTAAAGTCTAAGTATTGCTACATGAATATACTACTCAATTATTGTATTTAAAGTGTGGTCACCAGTTACAAATATAAATGTACAAAGAGTGGAACAATCTATTATCATCCATAAATACATACACTTTGCTGTATGTGCTATGTGTATTATTTTCTTTGCACATTATTTTTATAAATATTAAAGTAAAAGTTTTGGTAAAATGAATAATTGTGGAAGTTTTGGAAATATTCATAAACTGTGATTTAATTTCATACACACAGGGGTTTGAATTCCACTCCTATCTCATATTGCTAGCATAGTAGGATAAGGCTAGTTAGAAATCTCTCAGTTTTAATGTCTTGTACTATAGAAGCTTCTAGAACTAGATTAAAATAATAGATATGGGGAAGTCTGTCACTGAACTTTCTAACAGCAGTGAATTTATGAAATGTTTTTCTTCCATAGAGCTATTTTCTAAAAAAAAAAAAAACTTGAGATTTTTTTTACCATTTTTGATGGAAAGAAGCAACTACATTATGGTGGCTATACATAGGAGTACATTTACATTACTGCATAATAAAATATAGTTGACTAAACCACAGCCAAGTCCTGTTTAAACTCTTTCCAGGTTGTCTAGTCTCCTGCATCCTACCCAGAGTTATTCAGTGTCCATTTGGCATCTTATCTTGGCCTTTTTACCAATTCTTTTGAGACCAAAATAATTAAATTTGAGGAAAAGAAAGTTGTAACATTTCATTCCTTAGACTGTAGTGAAAGGATTTAGTGTCGACATTACAAATATGCATGGGATAATGTTTTCTTGTAATGAGCAAAACAATTTGAATAACTTGGGAGAACATAAGGCATAGGAATATGAAAATGTTAGTTAATTGATACTAGTCATGGAGAGAAAAGTTTCCTATGTTATACTGTCTAATAGTGTGATGGAGAGAGTGATCACACTATATATCTTAAGAGTACAAGAAAGTTTTTGGATATTTTAACCTCAAAGTAATGATAATTATTTAAGGAACTACACTTTCCCTAATTTGAACAAGCCAAAGTGTGTGTATTTATGTAAACATCATGTGGGACCCTGGAAATGGATACTGTTGTTTTATGTGTTAATAGAAACGAAAGGTAAAATTTGGAAATAATAGATGGATTGAAAAGCAAAATAAAGAGAACTAGAGAGATGGCTCAGCAATGGCTGAGCAATGGCTCTTCTTTCAGAGAACCCAAGTTCAATTTTCAGCACCCAGATGGTGGCTCACAACCATTTGGAACATCAATTCTAGGGTCATGTATGTACATGTATGGTCATGTATGTACATACATACATACATGCAGACAAAACATTTATAAACATAAAACAAAATAAATAAATCTACAAAACTATAAAAATTAAAACCAAACCTTCATTTTCAAGTTCATTATACAAATAAATAAAAAAACTGTAAACCTCTCGGAATATACTTTTTGCTATCTTGAGAAAGAAAAAAAATCTTTAAGAGGTTAGAAACTATTCAAGAAAAATGAATAAAATCTTGGATCACATGAGGATTTTTATTTTTGTATTTTTAAAGATCTGTAAAACATGAGCACTAGGAAAAGGAAAAATGATGTACTTGTATGTTAAGAAAAATTTCCTCTAAGATTTAAAAAACTGACAATAATTATAAAGGTAGAAATCTATTCTAAAAGACACAGACTCCAAAAATAAAACCTCATCTAAAAGCTCTACATGAGTGGGTGTGAGAGGCCTTATGTCAGTCAATAAGAAAGACCACACCCATCACTGTGAACTTGCTCTCCTGCTGAGCATATTTCTCAGTGCTTCTTTTATATCTCTATTCCTTAGACTGTAGATAAAGGGATTCAACATGGGTGTGACCACAGTGTACATCACAGCCACAATTACATCCTTGTTATTACTGTTATCAGTTGAAGGAAAAAAGTATAGCCCAATAATGGCTCCATAGTACAAAGAAACCACAGAGAGGTGAGAGCCACATGTGGACAAGGCTTTGTAGATTCCCTTGGTGGAGGGAGTTCTTAGGATGGTAGCTCCAATGTAGCCATAAGAAACCAGAATACATATGAATGGCCCAGTTATGATTATCACTCCTACAGTGAAGATAACCAGTTCATTGATGGTGGTGTCTGAGCTAGACAGCCTAAGCAGAGCAGCAAGGTCACAGAAGAAGTGGGGCAGAGTATTGCCCCCACAAAAAGAGAGATGGGCAAGAAGAAGGGTATGTAAAATGGCACTGGCAAAGGACAAGACCCAGGATACAATTAACAGTAGGATACAGAGAGTCTGACTCATGATGGTGGTATAGTGCAGAGGGTGGCAGATGGCCACATACCTGTCATAGGCCATGGAGGTCAGAAGAAAGCTGTCAAGATCTGCAAAAAATAGGAAAAAATACAGCTGAGAAATGCATCCAGTATATGATATGGTTTGAGTGTGTGTCAGCATATTCATAAGCATTTTTGGAGCTGTGACTGATGAGAAGAGATGTCTGTGAAAGCCAAGTGACTGAGGAAGAAGTACATGGGGGTGTGGAGGTGAGAGTCCAGTCTGATGAGCAGGATGATGAGAAGGTTTCCCAGTACTGTGGTCAGGTACATGGCCAGGAAGAGGGCAGAGTATATGTCTTGGTCCTCTGCTCGAATGGGGAGCACCAGGAGGATGAATTCAGGTGTGATACTATGATTATTCCTTCTGATACAGCTCATTTTCTCATTTTCTGGAAATGAATGAAATAGAAACATGAAAAAGAAGTGCTTATGGCTATTATGTAACACCCAACCTCATTTTGAAATCAGTCTGTCCATTTTTGCCCCAGCTCAGCAGTGTTTGGCAATACTAACAAGGTAGTGAACATCTCGTCAAGGCACATCACCTCTATAACATTTGGAGAAACTAGGAAGTACTGTTTTGTGAGTTCATGATGGAAACTTGAGATTAGGTAATTAGAATGAAAGGTCATGAGAATTGCTAGTGTCTGGTGACAGCGGGATTAAAGCATGTGAAAGAACAGGCAGTTTGAGCCCATGTTCATGTAAAGCTGAAGGATCCCTGAGAACCTAGGTTAAGAAAGCCTTTCCAGTTTAAAGTATTGGAGCACACAAGAAAATGTTCAAAAAAAGAAATAACTACATTTCTAAATAACTTGCTGTTTGCTGTTGTGGAGAGCAAATTGAAGAGAAGTGTTGTCCATAAGAACCTATAGTTGCTTCAATAATTTAGACATAACTAATCTGCTTAAGGTTGGATTGTGTCAGAAAAAAATAAAATAAATAAAATCAAGTAAAATTGAAGGCATGTGAAGTAAATTTGGAAGAAATCAGGCCAACATGTACTGAGAAATAAAGGTAAGCACAATATTATATTTTCCACTCTTTTCTCAGGAAATAAGTATAAAATTGGTATTTGTACATTTCTTTTAATGATATCATCTCAAACTTTAGATAGTCAATTTAAGACAAATTTCCAGCTGAAGTTACTGGCATACTATATTAAACATAGAAATCACAATTAATAACACACTGTGGATATACACTGAAACACACAAATACTTTGAGTATTACTCAACATACATCTCTATACCTGCTTCTATATGATCTCTTAGGTGATGAGATGAGAATAAATATCTCCAGACAAAAATAAAATAATGGTAAAATTCTTCCATTATTTCAGGATGACATAGTGGTTGTTAAAACAGATGGAATCTTTAAGGACATACATATCACATGTCAGCAGGTAAAGGAATTATAAAGTGGTACTCAAGCAAGATAGATATATCAATATACTTTCTGTCAAAACTGCTGAAAAATTGGCATGAGTTATAAGTTTTTAAACTTCCAGGAGGACCCAAGGGGCAATGTGCCCACACCCAGCTCAAATTAGAGAGAGTGAAATATAATTGCTTTATTCCTTGGGGCTCTTCTGGGAATGGAACTACTTGTTGCAGAAGACATAAGGATAAATCTTTGGAGAATGCATGCTGTTAATGACAAAATAAACCAGTAGGAACTTGGTGACTCACAAATGTTTTTACTTTTCTGGTCCCCTTGAGAAAAATGTGATTCAGAATCCATAATGAACCAAACTGAATGTTAAGAGTGATAAGATCTCTTGTTTCTGAACTCTATGACATATTTCTTGGGGAGGGGAATATACATGTGATTGTGTGTGTGTGTGTGTGTGTGTGTGTGTGTGTGTGTGTTTACATATGTATGTGAGTAGGTGCACATGATATACACCTATGTGTATTTGAGGGTCCTCAGCTATTTTCCCACTTTTTAAAATTTTTTAAATTATTCACTTTATGTCATACTCACTGACTCCCTCCAGGTCATTACCTCCCACAATCCTTTCCCCACTCCCAACATTTTCTGCTCTGAGTTTGTGGGTCTCCTGAGTATAGTCCTACCCTGGCATGTCAAGTCTTTGTTAGGATAGGCTCTTCCTTTCTCACTGAGGCCAGACAAAGCAGTCCAGCTAGAAGAACATATTCCACATACAGGGTCTCTGATTGAAATTGGAGATCACTGATTGGCTAAACTGGTTTGTCTGCTAGCCCAAAATATACTCTTTCTCCACCTTTCCCATACTGAGATTATTGGCAAACCATATCATGCTCAATAATTTTTTTAAAGGTATTAAATCTTTGAGACTCTCATATATGGTACCTTCAGTTATCTTTTCATTTCATCCCAGGTCCACGCTTCCCATTATATACTCATACAACTTGTGTCCTAACTTTTTTCACTCATTCATTAATTTATTTACCTTACATTCTAATCCCAGGGTCTCTTCCCTCTTCTCTTCAATTTCCTTCCCCCATCTTCCCATTCCTTACTCCTCAGATTGGAAGAGGCCTCCCATACATATAAAATGCCCTTGGCATATCAATCTACAGTAGGACTAGGTACATCTTCTATTAAGGTTAGACAAGGCAGCACAGTTAGGGGAATGGGATCCAAAGACAGAAAACACAGAGACATCCCCAACTCCTGCAGTTAGTTGTCCAATATGAAGATCAAGCTGCTGTTCTTGCATGTTGTCCAAGCATGCAGATCTACACATCTCTTCAACATGTGTAGAGGGCCTAGGTCTGTCCCATGTATGCTTTCTGGTTGGTGGTTCAGTCTCACTGAGACCCTTTGTGCCCAGGTTATTTGATTCTTTATGTTTTCTTGTGATGTCCTTGACCTTTCTGGCTCCTTCAGTCCTATCTTCCCTTCTTCCAGAAGATTTCTTAAGCTCTGCCTAATGTTTTGCTGTGGGTCTTTGTATCTTTTTTCATCAACTGATGGGTTATGCCTCTCATATGATAGTAATGCTATGTTACTGTCTTGAAATGTAGCCAAATATTACTAATAGTGAGGTAGGCTTTCACCATGGCATGGATCTCAAGGCAAATAGGATCCAGAGGCTGGCAACAGAGTCAAGGAGAGTCCTGGTCCTGTCGTTTGTAGACCTACATGAAGAAAAAGCTGTATATCTGCTACGTATGTGTGTATATGGGGGTGGCTAAGTAGTCCATTCCATTCAGTTGATGATTGAGTCTCTGGGAGCCTCCAAGTGTCCAGGCTAGTTGACTCTGTTGCTCTTCTTGTGGAGTCCCTATTCCCCCTGGGTCACTCAATACTTCCCTCAACTTTTGCATAAGACTCCTGAACTCTGCCTAATGTTTGGCTGTGGGTCTCTACAAGTGTCTTTGTTAGTTTCTGGGTGCAGAATTTTTTTTATATGTCAGAGAAAGAGTTCTATTTTTTTAAAATTTTACTTGCTATATTCTTTGTTTACATTCCAAAGGCTTTCCCTTTTCCAGTTCTCCCCTCATCATGTGTCCCATAAGTCCTCCCCCCACCCCCACGCATTCCCCAATCACCCCCAACCCTTTCTCTGTTCTGGTACTCTCCTGCAAAACTGGAACCAGTCTTTTCTGGAACAGTGTCCTCTCATTCCTTCTTATTGGGAATCTTTTGATTTGCTAATTGTGCCTTGAGTATTCAGAGCTTCTGGGCTCATTAATATCCACTTATCAGTGATTGCATTTCATGTCCATTCTTTTGTGATTGGGTTAATTCACTTAGGAAGATATTTTCTAGATCCAACCATTTGCCTACAAATTGCATGAATTCATTATTTTTAATTGCTGAGTAGTATTCCATTGTATAAATATACCACATTTTCTGTATCCATTCCTCCTTTGAGGGACATCTGGGCTCCTTCCAACTTCTGGCTATTATAAAAAAGGCTGCTATGAACATAGTGCAGCATGTGTGTTTATTGCATGCAGGGGAATCCTCTGGGTATATGCCCAGGAGTGGTATGATATGGTTCTTTGGAACCGCCAGACTGATTTCCAGAGTGGTGTACCATCTTGCAATCCCACCAACAGTGGAGGAGTGTTCCTCTTTCTACACATCCTCTCCAGCACATATTGTCTCTTGAGTTTTTAATCTTAGCCATTCTGACTGGTGTGAGGTGAAATCTCAGGGTTGTTTTGATTTGCATTTCCCTGATGACTAATGATGTTGAATATCTCTTAAGGTGCTTCACAGCTATCTGAATTTCTTCTGGCGAAAATTCCTTGTTTAGCTCTGTACCACACTTTTAATAGGGTTATTTGCTTCTTTGGGGTCTAATTTCTTGAGTTCTTTGTATATATTGGATATTAGCCCTCTGTCAGATGTGGGGTTGGTGAAGATCTTTTCCTAATTTGTTGGTTGTCGTTTTGTCCTTTTGACAGTGTCCTTTGCCTTACAGAAACTTTGTTATTTTATGAGGTCCCATTTGTCATTTCTTGATCTTAGAGCATAAGCTATTAGTGTTCTGTTCAGGAACTTTCCCCCTGTGCCTATGTCCTCCAGGTTCTTCCCCAGTTTCTTTTCTATTAGTTTCAGTGTGTCTGGTTTTATGTGGAGGTCCTTGATCCACTTGGAGTTGATCTTAGTACAAGGTGATAAGAGTGGGTCAATTTGCATTCTTCTGAATATTGACCTCCAGTTGAACCAACACCATTTGTTGAAAAGCCTATCTTTTTTCCACTGGATGGTTGTAGCTCCTTTATCAAATATCAAGTGACCATAATTCTGTGGCTTCATTTCTGGGTCTTCAATTCTATTCCATTGATCTACTTGCCTGTCATTGTACCAATACCATGCAGTTTTTAGCATGGTTGCTCTGCGGTACTGCTTGAGGTCAGGGATATTGATTCCCCAGAAGTCATTTTATTCTTGAGAATAGTTTTAGCTATCCTGGGTTTTTTGTTACTCCAGATGAATTTGAGAATTGCTCTTTCTCAGTCTATAAAGAATTGATTTGGGATTTTGACGGGGATTGCATTGAATCTGTAGATTGCTTTTGACAAGATGGCCATTTTTACAATATTGATCCTGCCAATCCAAGAGCAAGAAATATTTTTCCATCTTCTGAGGTCTTCTTTGATTTCTTTCTTCAAGGACTTGAAGTTCCTATCATACAGATCTCTCACTTGGTGTGGTAAGAGTCATGCCAAGATACTTTATATTGTTTGTGGATATTGTGAAGGGAGTTATTTCCCTAACTTCTTTCTCAGCCTGCTTGTCCTTTGAGTACAGGAAGGCTTCTGATTTGCTTGAGTAGATTTTATAACCAGCCAATCTGCTGAAGTTGTTTATCAGCTGTAGGAGTTCTCTGGTGGAGTATTTTGGGTCGCTTAAGTATACTATCATATCATCTGCAAATAATGATAGTTTAACTTCTTCCTTTCCGATTTGTATCCTTTTGACTTCCTTATGTTGTCTAATTGCTCTTGCTAGAACTTCAAGTACTATTTTGAAAAGATATGAAGAGAGAGGGCAGCCTTGTCTAGTCCCTGATTTTAGTGGGATTGCTTCAAGTTTCTCTCCATTCAGTTTGATGTTGGCTACTCATTTACTATATATCACTTTTATTATGTTTAGGCATGGTCCTTGAATTCCTCTTCTTTCCAGGACTTTTAGTATGAAAGGATGCTGAATTTTGTCAAATGCTTTTTCAGCATCTAATGGGATGACCATGTGGCTTTTTTCTTTTAGTTTGTTTATGTAGTGGTTTACATTGATGGATTTCCATATATTGAACCATCCCTTCATCCTTGGAATGAAGACTACTTGATCATGGTGAATGATCGATTTAACATATATATAACATTTCATCCCAAAGCAAAAGAATATACCTTTTTTTCAGCACCACATGGTACCTTCTCCAAAATCGATCATATAATTGGTCACAAGACAGATGTCAACAAATACAAGAAGATAGAACTATTCCCATGCCTCCTGTCAGATCACTATGGAGTAAAAGTTGTCATCAATAGCAAGAAAAACAACAGAAAGCCCACATACACATGGTAACTGAACAATACTCTACTCAATGACACCTTGGTCAAGGAAGAAATAAAGAAAGAAATCAAAGACTTTTTAGAATTCAATGAAAATGAAGGTACAACCTATCCAAATGTATGGGACACAATGAAAGCATTGCTAAGAGGAAAACTCATTGCACTGAGTACCTCCAAAAAGAAACTGGACACAGCATACACTAGCAGCTTAACAGCACACCTGAAAGCCCTGGAACAAAAAGAAGCTAATTCACCCAGGAGGAGTAGAAGACAGGAAATCATTAAACTAAGGGCTGAAATCAATGAAGTCGAAACAAAGCGAACCATACAAAGAATCAACAAAACCAGGAGCTGGTTCTTTGAGAAAATCAACAAGATAGATAAACCCTTAGCCAGACTACCCAATGGTCACAGAGACCATTAGTATCCAAACTAACAAAATTAGAAATGAAAAGCGGTATATAACAACAGAAACTGAGGAAATTAAAAAAAATCATCAGATTCTACTACAAAAGCCTATACTCAACACAAGTAGAGAACCTAGAGGAAATGGACAATTTCCTAGACAGATACTAAATACCAAAATTAAATCAGGATCAATTATCTCAGCTAAACAGTCCCCATAACACCTAGAGAAATAGAAGGGTTTGTAGAAAGTCTCCCAACAAAAAAGAGTACGGGACCAGATGGTTTTAGTGCAGTATTTTATCGGACTTTCAAAGAAGATCTAAGACCAGTACTCTTCAAACTATTCCACAAAATAGAAATAGAAGGAACACTGCCCAACTCGTTCTACGAAACCACAATTACGCTGATACTAAAACCACACAAATATCCAACAAAGAAAGAGAACTATAGGCCAATTTCCCTTATGAATATCGATGCAAAAATACTAAATAAAATCCTTGCCAACTGAGTGGAGAATTTAAAAGAACTGGTATGCTAGTTCCCTAACTGCAAGCTTAACAGAGTATTATTTATAATGTCAGGGATTGGCTCTTGCCAATGGGGTGGGTCTCAAGTTGTGTTAGTGACTGGAGCACTCCATCTTTTTCCCTGAATTTCTTGTAGGTTGGGCAAATGTTGGGTTGAAGATTTTATGGTTGTGTTGTGTTCCCCATCCTTCCACTGAAAGTCTTGCCTGGTTAAAGGAGGTGACCATTTCAGGTTCTATATCCTATATTTTTAGGAGTCTTAAGTGGGTTCATCCTCATAGATTCCTGGGTGTTTCCATTGTCCTAGGTTTCTAGCTCATTCCAGAGATGCCCCCAAACTGATTCCAGTTCTCTCTCCCTCAGTTCCCTCAACATTTGGTTTCTCCTGTTACCCTATGAATCCTCTTCCCCACTGACACAGTTTTCTTTCTCCTACAACTCTAATGTCCATTTCCCCTCATCAGTTAGAATCAAGCATGCTCCCTTGGTCCCTCCTTATTACCTAGCTTCCTTGGGTATGTGGATTGCAACCTGGTTATCCTATACTTTATGGCTACTCTCTACTTATAAATGAGTACATATTATGTTTGTCTTTCTGTGTCTGGATTAACTCACTCAGGATTTACCTTTAATAGTTCCATCCATTTGCTGAAATTTCCATGATGTCTTTGTTTTTAATAGCTGAGTAATATTGTGTTGTATACATTTTCTTTATTCATTCTTCAGCTGAGGGGAATCTGTATTATTTCCACTTTCCAGCTTTTGCAATTAAGGCTGCAATGAACATAGTTGAGCAGATGTCCTTGTAGTATTGTTCAACATCATTTCAGTATATGCCCAGGGTCTTGAGGTATAACTATTCTTAATTTTCTGAGAAAGTGTGGTTCTCCCTTTCACCTTGTTGGTGAATGGGAGCAGAGTCAAAGAATCAGGTTCTGACAACCTGTGAGAACAATTGAATGACAAATTACAGGAATCAGTTTCAGTGAGGCAACTCAAATTTCTTCCAGGGTGAGAGGAACATATAGGCAGAGGGCAACAGTTAGGTTCTGTTAGATGCTGATAGGTATTCAGCATCTGATAGATATTCACAGTGATATTCACAGTATACCTCACAGTATAACCTGATAGATATTCACAGTGTACTTCATTTGCATTATGTAGCACCTTCCTATCATCTATGTGGGAGAACAATAGTCCATTATCATATGGGCAGCATGGGGAATGCTCTTGCAGGGAACTACATTGAAGGTCATGCTTAAGAGAAGCCCTGCAACAATGCCTAGGAACATATACCAGATAAGGTCAGGCAGAGGATAGGAAGCCCCACTGGAAGAAAGGAGTCCTACATTTTATGCAGAACTCAGAGACATGGTGGACTGCAACCTTCAACAGTAGGGCACCCCGAAAAGAAGCCATCAAATTGTTTTCCAAAATAACTATACAAGTTTGCTCTCTTACCATCAAAGGAGGTATGTTCCCATTGCTCCACATTTTCACCAGCATGTACTGTCACTTGAGATTTTGCTCTTACTCATTCTGATATAGATGAAATGTGGAATCTCAGGGTAATTTTAATTTGCATTTTCCTTTTTTTTCTGAGACAGGGTTTCTCTGTGTAGCTCTGGCTGTCCCGGAGCTTACTCTGTAGACAAGGTTGGCCTTGAACTTAGAAATCCACCTGCCTCTGCCTCCCAAGTGCTGAGATTAAAGGCGTGTGCCACCATTTCCCAGTGATATGCATTTTCCTGAAGAGTAAGGAAATTGAATATTTCTTTAAGTGCTTCCTAGACATTAAAGAGTCCTCTGTCAAGAATTCTCTGTTTAGTTCTGTACCTCACTTATTAACTGAGCTGTTTGGTTTATTGATGTTTAATGTCTTGAGTTCTTTATATACTTTAGATATCAGTTCTCTGATACATGTAGTGTTGATGAAGATAAGATAAACAATTTAAATAGACCCATAACCCTCAAAGAAATAGAAGCATTTATTAAAACTCTCCCAATCAAAAAAAGCAAACCAAAAGAAACCAAACCAAAACAAAACAAAACTCAGGACCACATGGTTTTAGTGCAGATTTCTACCATACTTTCAAAGAAAAGCTAATACCAATATTCCTCAAACTATTCCACAAAATAAAAACATAAGGAACATTGCCAAACTTATTCTATGAGGCCACAGTCACTCTGATACCTAAGCCAAACAAAGACTCAATAATGAAAGACAATTTCAATGTTTGTATTTTTAAAAACACATCAAGTTTTGGTGCTGCTTAAATACTTTGAGATTTTTATCATTCACTCACATGTGTTGAATCTACCTTTGAAGAAAAAATAAAATTCATCTTCTTTTAGAATCTATCATCATCTAACAGTTCAAATGAAACTTCATGTCCATCTCCATCGCCAAGGCTAGGATTTTGTATATCTTAAGTTTACATATTTTGTATATCTAAAGTTTACATAAGTCCTGTGCATGATCTCTCAACCACTGTCAATTTATATGTAATTGCCATAATGTGTCATAAAGAACTAGAGACTATGGATGACAGCAAACAAGCCAACTTTCGTATACACACACACACACACACACACACACACACACACACATATATACCAAGTGAGTGCAAGTGGAGTTCAGAAGAGGGTATTAAATACCCTGGAGTCAGAATTAGAGGAGGGTTTGAGACATCAAAAGGGTATTGCAAACTAAAGCTGGGTCCTCTGTAAGAGCACCAAATGCTCTTAACCAATATGCCATCTTCCCTGTCCCTGTTACATTTCTGATCTTTAATGCTTTTTAAGTATTTGAAAGCAAACAGATAGGAGTTAAAAAGTCTATAGGTTAGGAAAGACTTTTTATCTTTACTCAAAAGCATGAGAACCTTTCAAGAAAAGTGGTAGGTTTTAAATTTTATTTGTGAAGGTGCTTATAATCAAAGGGACCTTGTTGCAAAAGTCCAGATATGTCTTTCTAGAAAGCACATTTTACTATAGATCATTGTTTCTCAACCTTCCCAATGTTGTGGCCTTTTAAGACAGTTCCTCATGTTGTGGTGACCAAGCTATAAAATTATGTTGTTGATACTTTATAGGTGTAATTTTGATAGTTATGAATTATAATATAAATATATGCAACAGTTTGAGAACTTCTACTATAGATTGTTATTATTAAGCAATACATTGGCAAAAATGTTTAATGCTATGTATAATAAACAGTAGAACATATTAACTTTAATGGCACTCAGTGTTGCAATAATTTTGTCTGTTCTAGTAGAGACATGGGAATCAGGTATCATAACTGTTCACTAACAAGGCTCTGGGGAACTCTTTTCCCTGACTTCTTGTATCTATCGGTGCTGAAAGTAGAGTTTGTTCAACTCTCTTGTAGGCATTAGTAGCCTGATGAAATAGCAGCTCTGTGTCTGTCAGATCACTCTTCAAACTGAAAACTTAAAATACTTCAAAATTTCTCAAAACCTTGTCCAAGTGGAATCAAAAGTTCTGTCTCAGATCATTAAGAGTTTTCCACAAAGAAACTCATTTTATGGATTTTCCTCATCAAACAGATGAATGAAACTGTGCCTGTTGCAACTTCACATTTGACTATGACCTTGATTTATCTTCGTGACCCTTTTTTCACTTTTTGGACCCCTCTTCATCTAGAACTCTGACATTATTTTCTTCAAGCTTTTAATCCTTCTACATAATATTTCATCTCCATTGAATGATTTGATTTTTGTCTCTATTTGCTGTTCGTATTTAATATTCATTTTTCAGAACCCCATTTCCAGTCAATTCTATTAAAAATCTTGTCATGGAGATTATGAGTCTTTCTTCCTATATAAATACTTTTGTGTGGCTTTCTTCTCAGTGAACTGAGTAGCAGTGAGCATTGGAACTTGACTAAAACTGTTATAGGACATCACGTCCATGGCCTGGAGTATTTTTACCATAAGGGTCTCCTGTCTCACACTTGTTGACTGACAGAGTAGATGAAGAAGCAATGGTGGTAAGTAAAGAGATTCCTTGACTTGAATGATAGGAAGTAAATCAATTCACGGGAACACCTCACTGATGTCTCAAAGACGTGCAGAAATTTCTGAGATGAAAATTCAAAAGAGTATGACAAAGCTTTTCAACGAAAAGTAAAACCAGCACATAGAGCAAGAGGTGCTAATCCAAAGTAGTGAGCAGAATAACAAAAAGACAGAATGTAAAAAAAAAGGTGACGTTTTAGTGGTACAGATGGCTTGTGGGTAAAGATATATGCTGTCAAGATTGTTAATATGAGTTGAATCCTTAGAATCCACACAGTAGGAGGGGAGAACAGACTTCTGTAAGTTGTGATCTGACCTCTACACAGGTGCAGGCAGAAGTAGTCGTGTGTGTGTGTGTGTGTGTGTGTGTGTGTGTGTGTGTGTATATGTGTGTGTAGGTATGTGTGTGCACACAGACACATACACACAGACACACAAGACAGTCCCTTGTAAATATACAACTAAATAATTAATATTTTAAATGTCCCATTTAAAATAGATTATTTTATTTATTTACATTTTAAATGTTGCCCCCCCACCCCCACTGGGAGTCTCACACTCGTTTATATGGTGATAAAATGATGGATGCATTTTATGATTTTCTCTAAAATAACAGGCAAGCACTTTGAAATAAAGAGAGGAAAAATATTTATGTGGAAATAAAGAGAGGTTCTGGAAGTCAAGGTTTCATGGAATTATCAAACAACCTGCATCCTTCTTTCTGTTGAAGAAATTTAAAATGCATTGGATCTAAGTGTCTTTTCCTCTGACAATATGGTTATTTGAATGTGCCCAGTCACTGGAGTCTAATCTTTTTGAGGTATCACATTTCTGTCATGATTAATTATGATTAATTAATTAAGCCAGAAAGAAAATTGATGGTGACTCCTTATCTCTGAAGAAAGTTGGGAAATTTTGAGATGTGTTAGTCAATTCAGTTTGTATAAGTTTCAGAAGTTCACAGATATATAATCATTCTCAGATTCTCCTCTTGGAAAAGTTTGAAAATTTGACTTAGAAATCTAAAACTACTTCAGGGAATCCTTTGGTTTGCAGATAGATTTGTCTTTAGGTGTGAACTCTGACTAATCAAAAACATGTAAGGAAGATGGTGATGTTGTTAAAGAAAAGCTGGAAGTATTTTTTATCTGAAAAAGTGATCAAAGATTGAAAGAATGAGTCATTCAACTGCCATTTATCATAAAATGGTTTATCATGAAGGTTTATTAATGGTGACTTTTTACATGTTTTCAGATAATTGCCAGAAAGAATATATAATTTGGCTCACTTTATCATATCCATAAGGATGTCCCAGTGTAATAGAAGAACTGATAGGAACTTATAAAGCTAGACTAAGGCTGGGTAGAACCAGAGATGATCATGCTTCTGGAAGGTGACACTCACTGAAGAATGCTCCTTGTATCACAAACTGCACTGGGGAAGAGAAAGGGACAGTAGAAAGTACAGAATACTCAGGAGAGAATGAAAGAAATTAAAACCCAATGGCAGGTAACATTAGGACTAGGAGTCATGAATTGAAATACAGATGTGGATGTTGAAGGCTCAGAGGCCAGTGCCTGCATCTTGAGATGCAACCCTACATTCTGACTATCTTTTCTGACCTACAGATGCTCTATCCTCATGGAAAACCAATCCAGTGTCTCTGAATTTTTTCTACAAGGAATATCAGGGTTTCCAGAGCAACAGCAGCTACTCTATGGACTTTTCCTATGTATGTATCTTGTCACCTTGACTGGAAATGTGCTCATTATCTTGGCCATTGGTTCTGACCCACAGCTTCACACTCCTATGTACTTCTTTGTGGCCAACTTGTCCTTTGCTGACATGGGTTTAATATCATCTACAGTGACCAAGATGCTGTTTAATGTTCAGACTCAGCACCATACCATCTCCTATACTGGTTGTCTTACACAGATGTATTTCTTCCTGATGTTTGGTGATCTGGACAGCTTCTTCCTGGCTGTGATGGCCTATGACCGCTATGTGGCCATCTGTCACCCTCTCCACTATTCCACAATCATGAGTGCCAGACTCTGTGCCTTGATGCTTGCCCTGTGCTGTGTTCTCACCAACATAGTTGCCCTGACTCACACTCTCCTCATGGCTCGACTGTCCTTCTGTGTTGTTGGGGAAATAGCTCACTTTTTCTGTGATATTACTCCTGTACTGAAGCTCTCATGCTCTGACACTCATGTCAATGAACTAGTGGTTTTTACCTTAGGAGGTACAGTACTAATGGTCCCTTTTATATGCATTGTTATCTCCTATATTCACATTGTATTTGCCATCCTGAGGGTTCGAACCCCTGGTGGTGGTACAAAGGCATTTTCTACATGTAGCTCGCACCTCTGTGTGGTCTGTGTTTTCTATGGAACACTCTTCAGTGCCTACTTGTGTCCTCCATCCATAGACTCTACAGAAAAGGATGTTGCAGCTGCTGCCATGTATACAGTGGTAACTCCCATGTTGAACCCCTTCATCTATAGCCTAAGAAACAAGGATATGAAAGGGGCCTTAAAGAGGCTTCTCTGTCATAGAAGAATTTTATTTTCTTAAATACAAGAGTAATGTTCAATGAAAAAAGATAGTCTAGGACCAACAAGTTTCTTGTCATTTCAGGTTGCATACATATTAAGTACAAGATTGATGTGGGTTACTTAACCTTATTGTACTTTAGTCTTACCTTGCATAATGATTATAGAAAATAATCTTTATTAATTTATCATCTTATTTATTTATTTATTTATTTATTTAATTTTTTCTACCTTCTGTCTTTTTTATTTAAGATAGGTCTTTGGTATACTCACTGTATACCAAAGGTTAACTTTATACTCACTGTAGCCTTAGTTGGCATTTAACTCGCAATTCTCTATCTCAATATTTTGGGTGAGATTTGCAGTCTGAACATCAACACTCAGTTCAGTGGTTTCTATTTAATGTGAAGAGCTGGAAAATTGAATATGATAAGCTGGGAAATGCATTGGATGCAATAACCAGTGCAGTAGGTGCCCAACAAGTGGTATCTATTGTTGTTATAGATGTCATTCTTTGTATGTATAACAAACTAGAAATAGCAAACTGTTCTCTAAAATCCATTTGCCCAACAAGTATCACAGAATATTTACAATTTGCCTATAGCTAAGTAAAAGTCTTTACTTCGTGACCTTTCATTCTAGATGATCAATTCATTACTGGGCATATTAGTCTTGTCTAAGAAGAAGTAGTAAGAAGAAGTAGAGGTCAAGAGAAAATAAAGGATCAATGTTATATTCTAAGAAATCCAAAATACATAAAAAATTTCCCTTCACTTAATCCAACATTTATATTTCTCTGCTGGTTAAATGACTTTCTGCAGTTTCTCCAGGAATATTGTTAGATTTCTTCACACTGCTTCTGCCCATTGCTGAGACTGGATACTGGATAGTGGATAGTGGATAGTGGATAGTGGATCGTGGATAGTGGATAGTGGATAGTGGATAGTGGATAGTGGATAGTGGATAGTGGATAGTGGATAGTGGATAGTGGATAGTGAATAGTGGATAGTGGATAGTGGATACTGGAGACTGGAGACTGGAGACTAGAGACTGGAGACTGGAGACATGGTTCAGTAGATAATACCACTTGTTCTTCTTTCAGTGGACCCAGGTTCAATTGCTAGCACCCTGGTCAGGCAGCTCATAACTACCTATAACACCAGCTCCAGGAGATACAAACCCTCTTATGGCCTTCATGGACACATGCATTCACATGTGCATGTTCATACATAGGCACATATGCATATAAATAAAAATAAATATAAATATTAGATATTTTAAAACAGCAAAAGAACAACACACCTAAAACAAGTAAAAAAATGTTCAACCCCAGTAGCCTTGTAGTGACCACAAAATGAGAATATTGAAACTCTTTTCTTATTTAATTATAAATGTGTCTTCAGATCTAAACTGGACTTTCTGTCCTTCAAAAAAACCTGGGTTAAAATTTTAAAATATGGACCATGGAATCTGATTCTTACATTTATCTTGACCATTGTCTACTATCTACCTAAACAATCAAACCAATTAGTGTGTCAGAGTGTGTTTTCACTTTGGTTTCTCCAATGTTTCTGCAGCAATAAGGATTTCAGTCAGTTCAGCATATAGAGTACCACCAAGGGCCATGATTGCTTCTCTGTGGTCAACTGTCTAACAGTCTTAGATTCCACCCAGCCAAGCTAGTTACAATTGTATTACAAATTCTAAATATAACAACGACTTCGTGAAATTCTTAGTCAAATGGATGGAATTAGAAAATATCATTCTGAGTGAGGTGAACCAATCACAAAAGAATACATATGTTATGCACTCACTATTAAGTGGATATTAGCACCAAAGCTCAGAATATCCAAGATACAATTCACAGACCACATGAAGCTCTAGACAAAGGAAGACCGAAGTGTGGATACTCTGGTCCTCCTTAGAAGGAGGATCAAAATATCCATGGCTCACAGTCAAACAATGGACTGAGCATAGGGTTTCCAGTGGAGGAGAAAAAAGACCCAAGGAGCTGAAGAAGTTTGCAACCCCATAGGAGGAACAATAATGTGTACCAACCAGTACTCCCAGAGCTCCCAGGGACTAAACCACCAACCCAAAAGTGCACATGGAGGGACGCATGGCTCCAGCTATATA
The DNA here is from genome assembly GCA_964023405.1 of Apodemus agrarius. Taxonomy (NCBI): domain Eukaryota; kingdom Metazoa; phylum Chordata; class Mammalia; order Rodentia; family Muridae; genus Apodemus; species Apodemus agrarius. The sequence continues at coordinate 148,666,664 of OZ030008.1, forward strand.
TGTAGCAGAGGATGGCCTTTCAAGACATCAATCAGAGGAGAGGCCATTGATCCTATGAAGGCTTGATGACCCATTGTAGGGGAATGCCAGGACAGGAAAGTGGGAGGGGGTTGATAAGCAAGGGGAGGGAGGATGGGATAGGAAGTTTTTGGAGGGGTAACAAGGAAAGGGGACAACATTTGAAATGCAAATAATGCAAATATCTAATAAAAATTCTAAATACATTTCTTTCTTGATTCATAAACTTTATCTCTGGCCCCAAAGTTCAGACTTCTACCTCCTTAAAGTCACCCATTACTAATGTGTTTGTTGTCGGTAATTCAATGATTTATACAACAGTACAGATTGCTGTTAAGTCTTTACACCTTGATTGTACAAAGAGAGTTTCCCTGGGATCAAATATATTACTATTCCCATGTTTATCAAATATGAATTATAAACAGTTTGCTTGTGAATCTCTCCTATTTAATGTATCTACTTTTATTTACTTAGAACTCATAGTGTAAAAGCAAGTTAGTCTTCAAGTTACTCCGTAAATTCCTTAATGCTATTCAACATAATCAAAATTATCCCAGCCACCTAGGTTTCCATTCTTAAATATCTGTTCACAAAACCAAACATCAAGAAAATTCCTCAGCTGTTCTGTTATTGCTTCCCTTCCTTATAATGAATTGTGTGGTATGCCTCCAAATTATGCTCTTTCCATCCTTATATCATGCTATTCACACATGCACTTATTGTCTGTTACCCAACATACAATGGCCAATTTGGTCAATTTAAAAATATAAGCATTGGTTACCCAAGTACCTAAATTCCTTAATATGACATCTTGTCTACTGCATAATAAAATACTCATCTACCTACCTAGATTAATCTATGATGCCCTCTTGACACTTATGCATTTATGCTTTAGCAACACGAAGCTTTTTTAATTTCCTTGAACTTAGCATGATTTTGTAACACCTCTCGTTTATTCAGTCCCTCTGTCTAGATTGTCATTTGTCCCATCCATGTCAATCCTGCACACCCTTCAAAACAGTTGAAAGCTTCCGTCATCATCAATTTTTTTCATAGTCTAAGCAGCATTTCCTAAGTCTCCTTTTGTGATACTTATTGTAATTATGCCATTGAGCTAAACGTTAACTGTAAAATACATGTAATGGTCTGTTTTTTATAAAATTGTTAAGCATAGATATGAGAAGCTATTAACACATGGCTTGTAACTGCATCATACAAAAAAGTATGATCATTTCATTTTCCCAGTAAGGGTGGTGTTTACTCTGTCAGAGGTTTGTCTTTTTCTTGTTCTATGTGGTCAGACATAGACATACTGCCTGCTATAAAATAGGTAATGTGTTAAATGTCTGCTAGCCATAAGATGAGTGAATCAACACTCTAACTCTTTAGACTTAATGATAGATACACGAATGTATATATGCTTTATTCTCATTTCACTTACAGCTTCTTTCTTTAAAATTATATATATGCATATGAAACTGGCTGAAACTTAGTTTGCTGATACCATGATGTCTGCAGCTTAATCAGGGTAATTATGGAGAGGTTTTCTTTGTCACTATTCTTAAATTAAGAAGCCTTGAGTGTTGAAGTGGAGCAGCTGAACTCACAACAGTGAGTTGTTAGAGAAGGTGTTAGGAAAGGCACAAAATATTTTCTTCTCCCAGCTCACCTTCACTATAACTATTTTTGTAAATGAGAAAAGTATTGAATTGGAGGTAAAGAAAAGACATGATACTTATTTTAAATTTACATTTCGGTGAACATTCTTCACCAATGTGGGGATCTTTTAGGATAGTTTTAGCTATCCTGGGTTTTCTTTTTTTACTCCAGATGAATTTAAGAATTGCTCTTTCTAGATCTACAAAGAATTGATTTGCTGTTTTGATTGGGATTGCATTGAATCTGTAGATTGCTTTTGGAACTACAGGCCAATTTCCCTTATGAATATCGAAGCAAAAATACTCAATAAAATTCTTACCAACCGAATCCAAGAGCACATCAAAACGATCATTCACCATGAACAAGGAGGCTTCATCCCAGGGTTGCAGGGATGGTTCAATATACGGAAATCCATCAATATGATCCACTACATAAACAAACTAAAACCACATGGTCATCTCATTAGATGCTGAAAAAGCATTTGCCAAATCCAGCATCCTTTCATACTAAAAGTCCTGGAAAGAACAGGAATTCAAGGTGCATACCTAAACATAGTAAAAGCAATATAGAGCAAACCAGTAGCCAACATCAAAATAAATGGGGACAAACTTTAAGCAATCTCACTAAAATCAGGGACTAGATAAGGCTGCACTCTATCTCCTTATCTTTTCAATATGGTACTTGAAGTTCTAGTGAGAGCTATTTGACAACATAAGGAAGTCAAAGGGATACAAATTGGAAAGGAAGAAGTCAAACTACCACTATTTGCAGATGATATGATAGTATACTTAAGTGACCCAAAAAACTCCACCAGAGAACTCCTACAGCTGATAAACAACTTCAGCAAAGTGGCTGGTTATAAAATCAACTCAAGCAAATCAGTAGCCTTCCTGTACTCAAAGGACAAGCAGGCTGATAAAGAACCTAGGGAAATAACACCCTTCACAATAGCCACAGACAACCTTTTATGCCATAAAGTACCTTGGCGTAACTCTAACCAAACAAGCAAAAGATCTGTATGACAGGAACTTCAAGTCCTTGAAGAAAGAAATCGAAGAAGACCTCAGAAGATGGAAAAATATTTCTTGCTCTTGGATTGGCAGGATCAATATAGTAAAAATGGCCATCTTGCCAAAAGCAATCTACAGATTCAATGCAATCCCCGTCAAAATCCCAAACCAATTCTTCACAGATCTAGAAAGAGCAATTCTCAAATTTATCTGGAGTAACAAAAATCCCAGGATAGCTAAAACTATTCTCAACAATAAAAGGATTTCTGGGGGAATCAATATCCCTGACCTCAAGCAGTACTACAGAGCCATTGTGCTAAAAATTGTATGGTATTGGTACAGCGACAGGCAAGTAAATCAATGGAATAGAATTGAAGACCCAGAAATGAACCAACAGACTTATGGTAACTTGATCTTTGATAAAGGAGCTACAACCATCCAGTGGAAAAAAGATAGCCTTTTCAACAAATGGGGCTGGTTCAACTGGAGGTCAACATGCAGAAGAATGCAAATTGACCCACTCTTATCTCCTTGTACCAAAATAAACTCCAAGTGTATCAAGGACCTACACATAAAACCAGACACACTGAAACTAATAGAAAAGAAACTGGGAAAGACCCTGGAGGACATGGGCACAGGGGGAAAGTTCCTGAACAGAACACCAATAGCTTATGCTCTAAGATCAAGAATTGACAAATGGGACCTCTTAAAATTACAAAGTTTCTGTAAGGCAAAGGACACTTTCAGAAGGACAAAACAGCAACCATCAAATTGGGAAAAGATCTTCACCAACCCCACATCTGACAGAGGGCTAATATCCAATATATACAAAGAACTCAAGGAGTTAGACCCCAAAGAACCAAATAACCCTGTCAAAAATGGGGTACAGAGCTAAACAAGGAATTTTCACTAGAAGAAATTTGGATGGCTGAGAAGCACCTTAAGAGATGTTCAACATCATTAGTCATCAGGGAAATGCAAATCAAACCAACCCTGAGATTTCACCTCACACCAGTCAGAATGGCTAAGATTAAAAACTCAAGGGACAACAGGTGCTGGCGAGGATGTGGAGAAAAACTGAACACTCCTACACTGTTGGTGGGATTGCAAGATGGTACAACTGCTCAGGAAATCAGTCTGGTGGTTCCTCAGAAAATTGGGCATGACACTTCCAGAGGACCCTGTCATACCACTCCTGGGCATATACCCAGAGGATTCCCCTGCATACTATAAAGACACATGCTGCACTATGTTCATAGCAGCCTTATTTATAATAGCCAGAAGTTGGAAGGAGCCCAGATGTCCCTCAAAGGAGGAATGGATATAGAAAATGTGGTATATTTATACAATGGAATACTACTCAGCAATTAAGCATAATGAATTCATGCAATTAGTAGGCAAATGGTTGGATCTGGAAAATATCTTCCTAAGTGAGTTAACCCAATCACAAAAGAATACACATGAAATGCAATCACTGATAAGTGGATATTAATGAGCCTAAAAGCTCTGAATACTCAAATCACAATTAGCAAATCAAAAGATTCCCAAGAAGAAGGAATGAGAGGACCCTGGTCCTGAAAAGACTGGATCCAGTTTTGTAGGAGAGTATCAGAACCGAGAAATGGTGTGGTTGGTGTGACTGGCGAATGGTCGGAGGGAAGAGGACTTATGGGACATATGGTGAAGAGGGAATTGCAAAAGGGGAAATCCTTTGAATGTAAACAAAGAATATAGAAAATAAAAAAGGAAGAAAATATTACACTGCATCAGGAGATGATAAAAAACTTCATGAACAAACATATTTCTAGGAAATAAGAGGAGTGATTTAAATTGCATTAACACTCACTTACATACCAAGATTCAAATATGGTACCCTCTTGACTCTCACATATCTGTGCTTTATCTATACAGAATCTTTTAATTTTTTTGATATTAGCATGCTATTGTAATATCCTTGGTTTTTTCTATCCATATGTCTAGATTGTTGTTTGTTTTGTTACATATCAATCCTGCCTACCGTTCAAAACTCCAGCACTGAATTTTTTAGAGGCAAAATAAATTGACAACGTTAATCAGCGTTAACTTTTTATATTCGTGGGATGCAAGGAAAACAGAAAATAAGTATTTGAGAATGCAGTTTGAGAAATGAAATATTTACTGAGTACCTGCTCCATAATAAGACCATAATTGGAGGTGTTGTATCTGGAGATACATGAATACATAGGTTGATTATGAGTATATGAAATATGTCATTAGGTTGAGATTGCTGCCCTGTTGAAGAGCTTTTTCAAAGCCTCCTTCATGTCTCTGTTCCTTATGCTATAAATGAAGGGATTCAACAATGGAGTGACCACTGTGTACATCACAGAAGCAAATATACCCTTGTCACTAGAAGTACTGGATGATGGTATGAGATAAACTCCAATAATTGCTCCATAGTACAGAGACACCACAGAGAGATGGGAGCCACATGTGGACAAAGCTTTGAAGATCCCTTTGTTAGATGAAACTTTCAGAATGGTGGCCACAATTTGGCCATAAGAGATCAAAATACATATTAATGGCAGAGTAATTACTATTGTGCCTGCTATAAAAATGACCAGTTCATTCAGGGAGATGTCTGAGCATGAGAGATTCAGCAAGGCAGCGAGGTCACAGAAGAAATGAGGAATGGTGTTGTCAGCACAGAAGGACAGCCGGGCCAGGAGGAGAGTGTGAGATAGGGCACTGACACAGGATAGGATCCAGGATATAGCTACCAGTAGGATACAGAGCTCTTCTCTCATGATGGAGGTATAGTGCAGCGGATGACAGATGGCCACATACCGATCATATGCCATTGAAGTGAGGAGAAAATTGTCAAGATCAGTGAATAATATGAAAAAATACATCTGTGCTATACAGTCTGCATAGGGAATGGATGGATTCTGGATGTACATGTTCCTAAGCATTTTGGGTACTGTGACAGATGAAAAAGAGATGTCTGTGAAGGCCAAGTGGCTGAGGAAGAAGTACATGGGGGTGTGGAGGTGAGGGTCCAGCCTGATGAGCAGGATGATGAGCAGGTTCCCCAGCACAGTTGTCAGGTACATGGCCAGGAACAGGGCAGAGTACAGGCCGTGGTCATCTGCTCGAATGGGAAGCCCCAGCAGGATGAACTCAGACACTGTGCTCTGGTTATCCTTTTTCATGTTATTCTTCTCTTTGCTTTCAACAGAGGATATCAGAGAGTGCAGAAACAAACATTGATTTACCGCAGGGGAATAAATGTATGATTCATATGTTTATAAGTATTATATGCTGGTATTATTCAGCCAGCCATTTAAAATGGGTGGCACATGTAATTGGAAAATTTGCCAAAAAATAAGAGAGTTTTAATAGGTAGTATCATTAACCTTCAACAGCATCTGGGGACAAAACAAATGGGAGCACATGATGACTTGCAGCTGCATGATCATGAAGTATGTACACTCGTTTAGGAGAGGGCTTTGCACTTTCCAATTGTAGTGTGATCTTTTGAAATGTGACCTAATTTGAATTAATAGTTAAAGTCTAAGATGTATATTTCAAAGTGTTCAGTAACTAAGACTGGCTCATAAACAAACTTCTGTGCATGTACGCTAGTAGATCACTCATTTGGCATGTATGAAGTCCTGAGTTCAATGCCCAGCAAGGTGAAAACAAATGGCCACTGCAAATAAGAATTGCTAAGGTTTCTGCTATGCATGAAGTTGGTGAGAAAAAAGACATTTCTACTAACTATGACATAGAGTGGAAATATTACACCTACTGTTATTTTTTAGATAAGTTTTTAACCTCCTCCTGATTCAATGAATTTTATTGACTCTAGGAAAACACATAATTAAATATATTTTTGTTTGTCTTGTTTCTAATGAAGAGATTCAAACAAACAAAAACAAACAAAACACAAAGCAAAACAACAACGACCAAAAACCCAAACCAGAACCACCCTTTGTTCTTTGGGCTCCAGTGTCTGATCTGGACCTATCTGTTTACTGAGTAGCCTTCAGATTTACAAATGCTGTAGGAATGTAGGAAATAGAGTTGATGACCTATCTTCTGATTTTTTAAAAGCTCATTTTAAAGATTCCTCCAAACACCCCACAGCTGCAGATTTCCACTCATTCTACTTGCCCTCTCTGCTGTCTGTCCCCATGCCGGATTCTGCTCCCACATTCCCCTTCCTCTTTCCCTCTTCCAGAGAGCCTCCCTGGAGTCAATACGTTGACCTTAGTTGGGATGCCTAACAGTGGGGTTGTGGAAGCTGAGGATGCCACCTTATGTAGCCAGGCAGGAACCCCAGTAGAGGAATAAAGACACCAACCTCTCCACAAAACTTTTTACCCAAAATTCATCCCGTCTAAAAGAAATGCAGGACAAATGCAGAGCAGAGGCTGAAGGAATGACCAACTAATAACTGCCCCAAATTAAAACCCTTCTCATAGTCATTAACTAATCCCTGACATTGTTATGCTTACAAAAGGTAGCCTAGCATAACTGTAATCTGATAGGCTCTGCCAGCAGCTGACTGAAACAGACACAGATACCAACAGACAAACATTGGATGCAGGTTGGGGACTTTTATGGAAAAGTTAGGGGAAGGTTTGAAGGCCTTTAAGGGCATGGGAACCCCACAGGAGGACCGACAGAGTCAACTGACTTGGACCTCTGGGAGCTCTCAGAGACTGAGCTACCAACAACTGGAGAAGAGGCTCTCCCTACAGCTGTAGCCTTACTGTGGTATCCACTCCCCAAGGGGCTGCTTTGCCTGGCCACAGTGGGAGATGTTGCACCTAATCCTGCAGAGACTTTGTGCACCAGGGTGAGGGGATAACTGGAGAGGGTAAACTCTTAAAGAATGGGTTGTGGGATGTTGGAGAATTTCTGCATGGGGATCAAACTAGGAGGGGGCAGAGTTTGAGATGGAAAGAAAGGAAGGAAAGAAGAAAGAAGGAAGAAATGAAGTAAAGGAAAAGAAAAAAGGAAGAAGGAAGGGAAGAAAGAGAGAAAGAAAGAAAGGAAGAAAGAAAGAAAGCAAACAAGCAAGCAAGCTAATTTTAAGCTCAAATCAATGGCCAGAGCCTCATACATACTGGGAATGAGTGAATGAGGTGAGGCATCAGGATCTCATTGTAGTTCTCAAGCACAATAAATGCTAGAAGAACTAACTTAAGTGTCAAAGCTTTGTTTTCCTTTACACTTCTTTCTAGTTTGATCATCCTCTGATTCCATATCATCACACCATATCCTTTTGGCCCTTACCAAAGAGTAGTCAAATAATAGTAATGAAAATCTCAAATGGCAAGAAGGCAAGCATGCCTGGCTCGGTCCCCAGGTTCTCACTGCTCTCAGGTGTTGTGAGGCTCCTTGGCTCTGTGGTCTGAAAGATGAGGCACTACGGCTGAGTGCAGCATGGTGCACTCAGACCAGCATGGCAAAAGGATATAAGAAAAAGAGAAGAATGTGCACTAGGCTTGGATATAGTTTATCACTACAGTGTGGCCTATAGTGACTGTTAAATTTGTGGAGGAATCATTTTTAAAATTTTTATTATTTTTTAAAATTCACTTATAAAAGCAGATTTCCTTATATTTTCATGCACATTCCATTTTTATTGGCTTCTCTTACACACACCCCATCTCTTCTTCCCCATCCCTGAATAGACTACCCATTCCCAGTATTATTTTCCCTGCTTAAAAATTTATAAATATTTCAATAAACATTTAAAAAGGGAAATAATATGTATTGATGAACATATGATGGCTAACTTATAACTTAGAAACTAAATATAATATGAAATTAAAATATCAGTTAAAAGGAAAGATTGATATGAAATATACCAAGATGTTAATATTTATGATATCTTGGTAGTTGATTGCATATAGTCACTATTTTCTTCTATATTTAAAAATATAATTTTCCAGAGTATAATTAAAATATATTGTATGGAATCCTCCAATAATAAGTAAAAACCAAAATAAGCATTTTCCCATTTTCTCTGTAAATGATTTTTATTTTTATTATCTAAAAACATTTTCTCCATTCTAAAAAAAAATTCTAGAGCATCCTTATGTATCAATAAGTATCAAACTGTACCAGGGAATTGTGGCAAGAAATCATTGGATTCTATCAAGAAGCTCGGAAATGAGTAACTATATTTAGTAAGCTGAGATTTTTACCTAGATATGTTTTCCAAATACAATTTCAGTGCCATCAAAAATGAAGATGTTGAAAGAGAAAGATAATACTAGACTGGTCATTCACTGTCTACTCTAAATAAACACATATCATGATACCTAAAATCATAAACAATAATATAAGGTTCACAGATATTATATGTAGTCTTTCTTCTTCAAATCCTAAGCCTTTAATGTAAATATAATGGAGTTATTGGTTAGTGATGATTGCTGAATCCAAGACTCTAGGAACTAGAAGCAAGAAATTACTTCATTAAGAGCACAGTGAATTGCTGAGTACCTAGACGCGTGTGCGCGCGCACACACACACACACACACACACACACACCTCTTGGCTACATCCTTGTTCTGTATTTCATGTTCAGAATACCCAGCTCTTAGCAACTTCTAAGCTCACCTCTAGGATGGCCTCTCATAGTCCAAGCCCCTCTCTGAGAGCAAACAGGAACATCTTGAACTTATACCTAAAGCTTCTAATTCACAGGCTTCAGAAACACAGATGTGAAGACTCCACTCTATCTATTTTACAGAGAAAAGATACAATGGATTAGGAAACCAATCTTTCAGCTAGAGAAATCTGTTAAAGATGTATTGACTTCCAAGTTTTCTTCTGACTCCCTCCAGAACAGATGCCCTAGGGCAGTGGTCCCTAAAGTTTGATATTCAAGAGAATTACCCAGGGAACTTATTAAGGATTGCAGTTTCAGAAAACTTTATTCATGAGGTCAGGTCACTCTTAGACATGTGTTTATAAGAGCAGACTTTGAGAAGGTATTGTCCTTAGGAAGAGTGCCAGCTCGCTTGTGAATGTGAGCTCATGTTGAGGTGGGACACCTTCTCAGCCACAGATTTCCCCAGCTAGGTAATAGTCCAAAAGTATTTTTCAAATGGAAAAGCCATTTATTTTGTGCTTGTTTGTTGCTTACAAAGTTAATTTCCCTTTTGTACCACAAGTATAAATAATATAGACATAAGGGCAATCTTTCTATCATTGATTTCCTAATCTAGATAAATTATTTTTGTTAATAAATATGTTTATGTAAGTGGAATTTGTTTTATAGCACTTGTTTTCTATAATAATTTAATGTGGTTACTTTATATATATACATATTTATATCTATTTATTTTCTATATTCTTTGTTTACATTCCAAAGGCTTTCCCCTTTCCAATGCCCCCCCTTACCATATGTCCCATAAGTCCTCTTCCCCCTCATTCCCCAATCATCCTCCCTCCCCACCATTTCTCTGTTCGGGTACTCTCCTACAAAACCAGATTTAGTCTTTTCCGGACCAGGGTCCTCCATCCCTTTTCTTGGGAATCTTTTGCTTAGCTAATTGTGTCTTGAGTATTCAGAGCTTCTGGGCTCATTAATATCCACTAATCAGTGATTGCAATTCACGTGAATTCCTTTGTGATTGGGTTGACTCACTTAGGATGATATTTTCCAGATCCAACCATTTGCCTATAAATTGCATGAATTCATTATTTTTAATTGCTAAGTAGTATTCCATTGTATAAATATACCACATTTTCTGTATCCATTCCTCCTTTGAGGGACATCTGGGGAATTTCCAGCTTCTGCCTATTATAAATAAGGTTTCTATGGACATAGTGGAGCATGTGTCTTTATTGCATGTAGGGGAATCCTCTGGGTATATGCCCAGGAGTGGTATGACAGGGTCCTCTGGAAGTGTCGTCCAATTTCCTGAGGAACCACCAGACTGATTCCCAGAGTGGTTGTACCATCTTGCAATCCCACCAACAATGGAGGAGTGATCCTCTTTCTCCACATCCTTGCCAGCAAGTGTTGTCTCTTGAGTTTTTAATCTTAGCCATTCTGACTGGTGTGAGGTAAAATCTCGGGGTTGTTTTGATGTGCATTTCCCTGATGACTAATGATGTTGAACATCTCTTAAGGTGCTTCTCAGCCATCCGAATTTCTTCTGGTGAAAATTCCTTGTTTAGCTCTGTACCCCAGTTTTTAATAGGGGTATTTGGTTCTTTGGGGTCTAACTTCTTGAGTTCTTTGTATATATTGGATATTAGTCCTCTGTCGGATGTGGGGTTGGTGAAGATCTTTTTCCAATTTGTTGGTTGCTGTTTTGTTCTTCTGACAGTGTCTTTTGCCTTACAGAAACTTTGTAATTTTAAGAGGTCCCATTTGTCAATTCTTGATCTTAGAGCATAAGCTATTAGTGTTCTGTTCCAGAACTTTCCCCCTGTGCCCATGTCATCCAGGGTCTTCCCCAGGTTTTTTTTCTATTAGTTTCAGTGTGTCTGGTTTTATGTGGAGGTCCTTGATCCACTTGGAGTTGATCTTAGTGCAAGGAGATAATGTGGTTACTTTTTTATTTCTAAGTCTCTATATATCATTATTCTTTTAAGAATATTTATTGACAATTTATGTCTGTTCTTTAGGGAACTGTGTGTTTACTGAGTGGTAGTTTTTGTTTGTGTTATTTCATTTTTCTAAATCTTCATGTATTCTCAATATTAAATCTTGTCTGAAGTATAGTTGGCAAAAAATTGATCCCTAGAGTTGAAATAAAAATAAGTTTAGTTTAGATTTGCTGATCAAAAGATTTTTTATAAACTATAAACCCAGTAATTGCTAGAAATATTGGAATCATTTTAAAGGAGCTAGGATAATACATGCCAAAGCACAGCCATATGGGGATAGTAAGTTTCACAACACAGTATCCTTTACATAGTACATGAAAACTCACAAACAGTGAGAAATGATAAGGGGCTAAACATTGCTCTGATTTGATAGGGCACATTGCATTCATGTATTAAAATATCAGTTTACTACTTATATAAGTACAGTTACTTCACCATTTATTAATAAAAATAAAAATGAAACTTGAAAATTATTTATGCAGTGTAGCATTGTTAATTGAATTCTTATCAGTTACTTTCATCCAACTTATTACTGTCTTAGAAATTGAGGACAAAAAAGATGTTTTAAAAGATGCAAACTTGAATTCAAATACATGATATAATTTAAAATAGGGTTTTGATGAAAATATTCAGATGTTACAAGTAAAAACTCTTACTTGACAAGAGTATTCCTAAGTGCTTCCCTGTTTCCAAGATTACAAATGAAGAGGTTTAACATGAGGGTGACAGCTGTTTACATGATATAATGGTGTCCTTGTCCATCATATTGCTTAATTCTGGGAAAAGTTACTACCCAAATAGCCCCATAATATAGAGAAATCACAGGGAGATGGGACTCACATGTGTACAATGCTTTATAAATCCCCATGTTCAAAGGGCTCCTCAGGATGGTGGCCCCAGTGTACCCATAAGATACCAGTACACTTATAAATGTCAAATGACTGCCACCTTGACTGTGAACATGACTAATTCTGTGAGGAATGTATCTGAGCAGGACAATTTGATCATGGCCGTTAGGTCTTAACAGAAGCATGCCATCAGCACAAAAGAGCAGCCACATGTAACAGGATACAAAATAGACACACAGAACATAAGATCAGTGGAGAGCTGGGACAGAAGTCTTCTCTCCGCCATTTGTACCAGGAATCGAGGAGACTCCACCGCCTTCTGTGCACAGCCCTCCAGGAGAGAGTGATCTCCTAGCAGCACTTCCACTTCTGAGCATAGAGGTAAGATCTCCACCTTCTCTCTGAAGGGGAACAGCTAGGAGCAAACAGAGCATAAGATCAGTGGAGCAGCTGGGACAGAAGTCTTCCTGCCACTATTTGCACTGGGGAGACTGGAAACGCCACAGCCTTCTATGCATAGCCTGCCAGGAGAGAGTAATCTACCAGCAGTGCTTTTACTTCTGAGTGCAGAGGTGAGACAATACCAACTAGCACCAGAGATAACCAGATAGCAAAAGGCAAGCACAAGAACCCTATCAACAGAAACCAAGGCCACATGGGAACATCCAAACCCAGTTCTCCCACCACAGCAAGTCCAAGATACCCCAACAAACCGGAAAAGCAAGAGTTGGATTTAAAATCGTATCTCATGTTGCTGATAGAGGGCTTCAAGAAAGACTTAACTCCCTTAAAGAAATACAGGAGATCATGGGTCAACAGGGAGAAGCCCATAAAGAGGAAACACAAAAGTCCCTTAAAGAATTACAGGAAAACACAATCAAGTGAAGGAACTAAACAAAACCATCCAGGATCTAAAAGTTGAAGTAGAAACAATAAATGCAAAATGCAGAAAGCTGGTAATCCAAAACATCCAGGAACTCCAGGACACAATGAGAAGACCAAACCTAGGGATGATAGGTATAGGCGAGAAAGAAGATTCCAACTTAAAGGATCAGTAAATATCTTCAACAGAATTATAGAAGAAAACTTCCCTAACCTAGAGAAAGAGTTGCCCATGAACATACAAGAAGCTTTCAGAACTCCGAACAGACTGGACCAGAACAGAAATTCCTCCCAGCACATAATAATCAAAATACCAAGTTCACTAAACAAAGAAAGAATATTAAAAGCAGTAAGGGGAAAAGAGCAAATAGCTAATAAAGATAGACCTATCAGAATTACACCAGACTTCTCACCAGAGACGATGAACGTTAGAAGATTTTGGGCAGACCTCATACAGACCCTAAGAGAACACAAATGCTAGTCCAGTCTACTATATCCAGTAATACTCTTGATCATCATAGATGGGGAAACCAAGATATTCTATGATAAAACCAAATTTACACAATATATGTATAGAAATCCAGCCCTACAAAGGATAATAGATGGAAAATGCCAACACAAGGAGGGAAACTACATCCTAGAAAAAGCAAGAAAGTAATCTTCTTTCAACAACCCCCAAAGAAGATACTCACACAAACATAAATATAACATCAAAAATAACAGGAAGCAAAAATCACTATTTCTTAATTATCTCTTAACAACAATGGACTCAACTCCCCAATAATAAGACATAGACTAATGGAAATATTTCTCATGCAAATCTTCAATTTTATCAGAAAATGTTTGTAATTCTCCTTTTAATTAATTTAGCAATGTTTTTTATGTCTACCATTTTATCTGAATTATTTTTCATGATAATCTTCAATTTTAATATGTCTTTCTATATATCTCCTCTATTTTATCAAAAATGTTTTCTATGTAAATCTTTGATTTTATCACAAATGTTTCTAATTACACCTTCAATTAATTTAGAAAGTGTTTTTACATCTACCATTTTATATGTAAAATTTTCCATGAAATAATCAATTTTAACTTGTTTGTCTATGTAACTCTTGGTTTTTACCAGAAATATTGTTTATGTAAATCTTCAATTTTATCTGAAAATGTTTATAATTCTACCTTCAATCTACTTAGAATTATCTTTATGCCTATCATTTTATCTGTATAATTTCCACTATAATCTTAATTTTAACATGTTTTTCTATATATTTCTTCAATTTTATCAGAAATATTTTTCCATGTAAATCTTCATGTTTATCAGAAAATGTTTATAGTTCCACTTTCAATCAACTTAGGAATATTTTTATACATACCATAATTATATCTGTGTAAAAATTTCCATGATAATCTTCAATTCTAACATATTTTTCTACGTTTTCTACAATTTTATTAGAAATATTTTTCATGTAAATCTTCAATTCTATCACGTTTGTTAATTCATATTTCAATTAATTTAGCAATCTTTCAGATGTCTACCACTTTACTCTTTAATTTTTCATGAATCTTGTCAATTTTAATGTGTTTTTCTATATATTTCTTCTATTTTATCTGAAATATTTTCCATGTAAATCTTTAATTTTATCATAAACTGTTTTTACTTCTCTCTTTCAATAGAAAAGATAAAAAAGATGCAAAAAAGGAAGCTGGCACTGTACATGATCCAAACAAAACAAAACAAAACAAAACAAAACAAAAACAAAAACAAAATCAAAAACAGATTCTAATAATGCACAAAGCTCTTTTCTCATGATGGTGGTGTAGTGGAGATGTAATGGATATACATCATTGATGTAATTGGAAAGTTGCTCAGGTCGGTAGTAAATATGAAGAAAAGCAATCCTTCAAAAGAATCCTCCAAAGAAAATGAAGATTATTGTGAATGTCCATAAGCACCTTAGGTATAGAGGCCGATAAGAGAAAAAGATGTCTGTGAAGGCCAAGTGGCTGAGGAAGAAGTTCATAGGGGTATGGAGGTGAGAGTCCACCTGATGAGCAGGATGATGAGCAGGTTCCCTAGAGCCATGGTCAGGTACATGGGCAGGAACAGGGTACAATACACATCTTGCTTCTCTGGCCAGATGGAAATTCACAGGAGGAGGAACCAGCCATTCTGGTTCTCAGGCATCATGAATTTTTTTTTCTGTGGGGAATGAAGAATTACTAAGACTAATAATAGAACTTGAAAAATAAGCATTGTTAGCAGTCATATTAAAAGGAGCCATGTTCTGGACAAATTAAGCTGGTGCTGACCTGGAAGCTTTATCCTTTCTGATTAGTTTTCAAGTGTTGCATCAACAGGGAGAAAGGTTTTCTTACCCAGTTGTGACACCTGCCAGCTACAATAATGGCCAGTCTGGCAAGATATGCCCACTGCTGTGATAATGAAATGATTTTCATGATTCCTTCACATCTGGTTCAAAATAATAATAAGGTAGTATTAGATGTACAGTTCCATGAGAAAATTGACTTAGTAAGGCATTCAAAGTAAAATGATTACAGATTTTCTAAAAAATGACAAAGGTGAACAAGAATGCCAGACAGTAGATGAGGAAAGTGCACATATGCCACAGCATTTCTCTGCCCCACTGGTAAAATAAATATTTGTCATGTTTCTTTGCTGTCTTACACATGGTTTAGCCCACCTGTAGGGTAAAAGGTTCAAGCTTGCTTTCAGGTTTTGAAACCTACCAAAGTCCACTGATTTTGAGCCGGAAAATACAGTAATCTCAGAGCACAAAATCTCCCCAATCCTTGGTCTTCAAATTCCATCATTCCCTGTTTGGCTTGAAATCCTACCAACCTCCACCCTAGAACACTCCTCCCCCAAATAAAGCATAAATAAGCCTAGAGGGAGAAGACAGTAATAGGTGACTCAAAGATTGACTTCTTTGACTTATAGCTAGGAAGTTCATCTGTAAGACAGAGCATGCAGAGAAGTTGCTCATCTTTGAATAGTACCATCTAATTTTTTGAAAAAGTATGCAATAAGTACAAATGGAGGTTGTAGTTGCTGACCCAGAGGATAAATCCTTTACTGTAACATGAAGAGAGAAGTGATGACTTAAGTCTGGAAGATGTAGGGCCAGAGCCTGGAGAAGGGGATACTGGAGCTTATGAAAGGTATTAGAAATGGTGCAAGGAAGTATTTGTGTGTGAAGGACCAAGAGTTAATTCATATAAGAAGCCAGCACCCATCCATAGGAAGAATAGAATTTTGGCTTGGTAACAGGGACTGAAATAGACTGGATTAGATGTTTCTTATATAGGGTAATGGCCTTGTGAGTTAGAATAATATTTAGACTCAGTAAAGTTTCCTAAGGATTGGGCAGTTGGACCTTAGAACGTAAAACTTTATATCCCATTCTGGACTGAAAGTTTAATAAGGAAAGATGTCAGCCTTGGTCACTTGCAGAAATGGACTACAAAGAAGCTCAGATATCTATTGTATAAGCTTGAATTTCAGAAGAGGGAAGGAGAATAAGTCAGAGCCCTGGCTTCATAGATTTGACCTGTTCTGGAACCCCCAGAGTAGGATGATCCAAATGAATTTGGTAGAAAAGTATGTCCATTCAAGTAAAGGCAAAGATATTTCATCGCTGGGAGTCCAGAGGAATAGAAAAGAAGGCATACTTGAGGTCTAGGACAGAGGAATGGGAGGTTGTTGTAGAGAGGAGGGTATAGGGTTAGGGTACACCTGGGTGATGGGGAGCCACTGCTGAGTTGATAAGTTGGATATCCTGAACCAAATGGTCAGTTCCACTGTGTTATTCAGCTGTGAATATAGGAGTGTTAGAGGTAGAAGATATGAAGTGTAGATTTTTTTCCATAAAGATTGGAGGTAAGAGGCTTAAATCTCCTGAGGCTTTGGAGAGAGGGTGTTAATTGAGTCTGGGTGATATATTTTGTGGGGTTTTATAATTAAATAATTAGGGCGAATGATGTTTTACTATAAAGGGATTTTGGATGTCTCATACCTGGCGATCCTCCTGAGATATCAATAAGGGAAATGGCATAACAGATTGTGTGGTGTAAAGAAGAAATAGGATGAATGGTGAACCCAGGGATAGGGAAAGAAAAGGAAATAGAGGATCACATTTTGCTTAAGAGGTCCCATCTCAGTAAGGGAATAGGACATGCATGTTGATACTATAAGGAATGAGTGGCTAAGAGGGATATCTCTAAACACAGAGATAAGTGGTGGCATTTGGTAAGTCAGGTAAGTCTGTTCCTATTTTCAAACCATAGAAGAACAGGAAGGAAAGGTTGGTCCACAAAACTCCATATGGATCGAAAACAGTCGCTATGGTGTCCATAAGGAAGGAGTTAGATTACCTTAATACTGTGATGGCTACCTAGAGCTTCAATGGTTGGCTAGAGGGGAGTCTGGGCCTGATTCCCTATGCCACAAGGCACATGGGGGCAATCAATACCCTAATGTCCCTCTCAATGGGACCTTGCGCATGATCAGAATGGTTTGCAGGCTTTGGAGAGACCTGGGCTCAATGACCTGCCTGACCACATTTGAATCCGAGACCTGGAGGTTCTCAGGCTTTGGGAGTCTAAGAAGCTTTTATGGCTAGCTGAAATGGCCTTCATTCTCTCAAGAAGTGTATGAATGTTTGTTTCTGCTGACTTCTGCCACTCTCCATATTTGGTTCCAAATTCTAGAAACTGACTGTTCAGCCACATCTCTTCACCTGCTCTGTCTCTTCTCACCTACTTGGTAAGGGTTCTTGATCCCATTAAGCCTTCCATGATAGGCAGCTCTGAAGTTAAGACACTTTCTCCGCTTCCTCTATAGAAACCCTTTTTGTTTCCTTTCCTTCTCTTTCTTGGAGCTGCATTAATTTCTGTGACCCTTCCTCTCTTCTTCCATGAACTAGAATTTTATTAAAGCCTTACTCCATTATTATAAACAGCTTGACCTCCATACAGCTCAATGTCCAAAACTGACATTCTCAATTTTCAATGGTGACAACTTTCTGCCACTGCACAAACAGATGATCTGAAAATCTTTTATACCTAAACTTGGTCTCTTCTCCCTCTATTTCTTCATATCTATACATATGTGCATCTATCATTCAAGAGACCATTCCTTTTGACCAACAGCCTGTCCTAAAAGGATTGGGAAATTGCTCTAAATCAGGCTGTCAAAGACTGATTCAGTCCACTGTAAGTTCCTTAGCCATTTATTCATCATAGGGCTTACTCCTGTGCCTGTTTTCTCTGTAACTAAAAAGAATATCATTATATTAAGTGACTAGAAACTTATTGAGGTTGCTCATATTTACCCTCCAAATACCATAGGATAAGTCTTGGCTGCCTTAAAAGCATATAAGTTTCTTATTAACACCCTGCCTGGCTGCTTTGGAAAAGGTTGTGTGCCCCTGCTGGGTCAAACTCACTATCATTTGTGGGCTCACACATTGGAATATTAGTCTCTCTATTCTTGCTGTTCATTAACTGCTCTGAGCCAAATACTACTATCACCCCTTATCTCTTCCACATTTCTGTCTTTGTTATCACAGACTATCTTAATTCCTCAGGGTCATGCTTTATGGGCACACTGAATTCCTTGGATTATATTAATACTTTGACCTTGAGCCCTACCTCTTAAATGTTATATTTAAATGTTCACAATCCTCAGTCATCAGTGGCACTCAAGTTTATTGCTTCCCACCTTCTGGGTGGCCTGGGACTTGTGCCCTGGTGCTCCTTTTCCCAAAATTAGGTAAGATACCAGATGGAGTATCTTTTCTGGTTCCTAACAAAGGGCTTATAGTAGTGTAGCATGACACATGAGTGATAAAGGTCTTACCCCTTCCTACAGTCCACTGTCATTTTATCCAGAATCTCCAATGTGTGGCTCAGACCCTTCAGGGCTAAATAGACTTTCTGGGTGCTTTAGTACTATACAAATTGGTGAAGATTAGTTTTAATAACAGCAGAGAAAGTTGGACGTTTTCCCTTCCTCAAGGAGAAATGTTGCTTCTATGTTAGCAAATTATGTATAGTTAGATACAAGATCTGACAACTACAGATGGAATTTCAAATATGTAAGGAACAGTTTGATGTAGTTAGATCATTAACAGACCAGTATGAAATTGATTCCTGTCTTTCTTAACTCCCCTTCTTCTTCTTTTCATAATTCTTCTAGGGACACTCAGACTTATAAACTGCTTATATAGATTTCTTCAACAAAATATTTCTTTTTTTTTCTCTGTTAACTTTTTTTTAATTTTCTATATTCTATGTTTACATTCCAAAGGCTTTCCCCTTTCCCAGTTCCCCCCTCCCTATGTCCCATAGTTCCTCTCCCCCCAACTATTTCCCAATCATTCCCCCTCCCCCCACAGTTTCTCTACAAAACTGGATCCAATCTTTCCAGGTCCAGGGTCCTCTCCTTTCTTCTTGGGAATCATTTGACTTGCTAATTGTGCCTTGAGTATTTAGGGCTTCTGGGCTCATTAATATCCACTTATCAGTGATTGCATTTCATGTGTATTCATGTGATTGGGTTAGCTCACTCAAGATGATATTTTCCAGGTCTAACCATTTACCTACAAATTGCATGAATTCATTATTTTTAATTGCTGAGTAGTATTCCATTGTATAAATATACCACATTTTCTGTATCCATTCCTCCTTTGAGGGATATTTGGGCTCCTTCCAATTTCTGGCTATTATAAACAAGGCTGCTATAAACATAGTGGAGCATGTGTCTTTATTGTATGCAGAGGAATCCTCTGGGTATATGCCCAGGAGTGGTATGCCAGGGTCCTCTGGAAGGAACATGCCCAATTTTCTGAGGAACCGCCACACTGATTTCCAGAGCGGTTTTACCATTTTGCAATCCCACCAACAGTGGAGGAGTGTTCCTCTTTCTCCACATCCTCGCCAGCATTTGTCCTCTCTTGAGTTTTTAATCTTAGCCATTCTGACTGGTGTGAGGTGGAATCTCAGGGTTGTTTTGATTTGCATTTCTCTGATGACTAACGATGTTGAACATCTCTTAAGGTGTTTCTCAGCCATCCGAATTTCTTCTGGTGAAAATTCTTTGTTTAGCTCTGTACCCCATTTTTTGATAGGGTTATTTGGTTCTTTGGGGTCTAACTTCTTGAGTTCTTTGTATATATTGGATATTAGCCCTCTGTCGGATGTGGGGTTGGTGAAGATCTTTTCCCACTTTGTTGGTTGTCGTTTTGTCCTTCTGACAGTGTCCTTTGCCTTGCAGAAACTTTGTAATTTTATGAGGTCCCATTTGTCAATTCTTGATCTTAGTGCATAAGCTATTGGTGTTCTGTTCAGGAACTTTCCCCCTGTGCCTATGTCCTCCAGGGTCTTCCCAAGTTTTTTTCCTAATAGTTTCAGTGTGTCTGGTTTTATGTGGAGGTCCTTGATCCACTTGGAGTTGATCTTAGTGCAAGGAGATAAGAGTGGGTCAATTCGCATTCTTCTGCATGTTGACCTCCAGTTAAACCAGCACCATTTGTTGAAAAGACTATCTTTTTTCCACTGGATGGTTGTGACTCCTTTATCAAAGATCAAGTGACCATAAGTCTGTGGGTTAATTTCTGGGTCTTCAATCCTATTCCATTGATCCACTTGCCTGTTGCTGTACCAATACCATGCAGTTTTTAACACAATTGCTCTGTAGTACTGTTTAAGGTCAGGGATACTGATTCCCCAGAAGTCCTTTTATTGTTGAGAATAGTTTTAGCTATCCTGGGTTTTTTGATGGTCCAGATGAATTTGAGAATTGCTCTTTCTAGATCTATAAAGAATTGAGTTGGGATTTTGATGGGGATCGCATTGAATCTGTATATTGCTTTTGGTAAGATGGCCATTTTTACTATATTGATCCTGCCAATCCAGGAGCGAGAAATATTTTTCCATCTTCTGAGGTCTTCTTTGATTTCTTTCTTCAAGGACTTGAAGTTCCTGTCATACGCATCTTTTGCTTGTTTCGTTAGAGTTACGCCAAGGTACTTTATGTTGTTTGTGGCTATTGTGAAGGGTGTTATTTCCCTAACTTCGTTTTCAGCCTGCTTGTCCTTTGAGTACAAGAAGGCTACTGATTTGCTTGAGTTAATTTTATAACCAGCCACTTTGCTGAAGTTGTTTATCAGCTGTAGAAGTTCTCTGGTGGAGTTTTTTGGGGTCACTTAAGTAAACTATCATATCATCTGCAAATAATGATAGTTTGACTTCTTCCTTTCCAATTTTTATCCCTTTGACTTCCTTATGTTGTCTAATTGCTCTCGCTAGAACTTCAAGTACTATATTGAAAAGATATGGAGAGAGAGGGCAGCCTTGTCTAATCCCTGATTTTAGTGGGATTGCTTCAAGTTTCTCTCCATTTATTTTGATGTTGGCTACTGGTTTGCTGTAGATTGCTTTTACTATGTTTAGGTATGGGCCTTGAATTCCTGCTCTTTCCAAGACTTTTAGCATGAAAGGATGCTGAATTTTGTTGAATTTTGTTGAATGCTTTTTCAGCATCCAATGAGACGACCATGTGTTTTTTTTCTTTTAGTTTGTTTATGTAGTGGATTACATTGATGGATTTCCATATGTTGAACCATCCCTGCATCCCTGGGATGAAGCCTACTTGATCATGGTGAATGATCAGTTTGATGTGCTCTTGGATTCGGTTGGCAAGAATTTTATTTAGTATTTTTGCATCGATATTCATAAGAGAAATTGGCCTGTAGTTCTCTTTCTTTGTTGGATCTTTTTGTGGTTTAGGTATTAGCGTAATTGTGGCTTCAAAGAATGAGTTCCCTTCTGTCTCTATTTTGTGGAATAGTTTGAAAAGTATTGGTGTTAAGTCTTCTTTGAAGGTCTGGTAGAATTCTGCACTAAAACCATCTGGTCCCGTACTTTTCTTGGTTGGGAGGCTTTCTATAACCCCTTCTATTTCTTTAGGGGTTATGGGACTATTTAGCTGGTCTATTTGATGCTGATTTAATTTTGGTATTTGGTATCTGTCTAGGAAATTGTCCATTTCCTCTAGATTCTCCAGTTGTTTTGAGTATAGACCTTTGTAGTAGGATCTGATGATCTTTTGAATTTCCTCAGTTTCTGTTGTTATGTCTCCCTTTTCATTTCTAATTTTGTTAATTTGGATACTGTCTCTGTGTCCTTTGGCTAGTCTGGCTAGGGGTTTATCTATCTTGTTGATTTTCTCAAAGAACCAGCTCCTGGTCTTGTGTATTCTTTGTATGGTTTCTTTGTTTCTATTTGATTGATTTCAGCCCTGAGTTTGATGATTTCTTCTCTTCTACTCCTGCTGGGTGAATTAAATTGTTTTTCTTCCAGGGCTTTAAGGTGTGCCGTTAAGCTGCTAGTGTATGCTCTCTCCAGTTTCCTTTTTGATGCACTTAGAGCTATGAGTTTTCCTCTTAGCACTGCTTTCATTGTGTCCCATAGATTTGGGTAGGTTGTACCTTCATTTTCATTGAATTCTAAAAAGTCTTTGATGTCTTTTTTTATTTCTTCCTTGACCAAGGTGTCATTGAGTAGAGTATTGTTCTGTTTCCATGTGTATGTGGGCTTTCTGTTGTTTTGTTGCTATTGAAGACCACTCTTTCTCCATGGTTATCTGATAGGAGGCATGGGATTAGCTCGATCTTCTTGTATTTGTTGACATCTGTCTTGTGACCAATTATATGGTCTATTTTGGAGAAGGTACCATGTGGAGCTGAGAAAAAGGTATATTCTTTAGCTTTAGGATGAAATGTTCTATATATGTCTGTTAAATCCAATTGGTTCAGAGTTTCAATTAATTTCACTGTGTCCCTGTTTATTTTCTGCTTTCCTGATCGGTCCATTGAGGAGAGTGGAGTGTTGAAGTCACCCACAATTATTGTGTTCGGTGTAATGTGTGCTTTAAGCTTTAATAAGGTTTCTTTTACCAATGAGGGTGCCCTTGCATTTGGAGCATAGATGTTCAGTATTGAGAGCTTTTCTTGGTGGATTTTCCCTTTGGCCTGCAAGAAGTGACCTTCTGAGTCTCTTTTGATGGTTTTAGGTTGGAAGTCAATTTTATCTGATATTAGAATGGCTACTCCAGCTTGTTTCCTGAGACCATTTGCTTGTAAAATAATCTTCCAGCCTTTTTCTCCAAGGCAGTGTTTCTCTTTAACACTGAGATGTGTTTCCTGTATGCAGCAAAATGTAGGGTCCTGTTTCCGTATCCAGTCTGTTAATCTATGTCTTTTTATTGGGGAATTGATTCCATTGATGTTAAGAGATATTAAGGAATAGTAATTATTACCTCCAGACATTTTTGAAATTATATTTATTTATTTTATTTATTTTTTATATTCGAGAGGTTACCTTCTTTTGGGTTTGAGGAGAGGAGGTTTCTATCTTGCTTCTTCCCAGGTGTAGTTTCCGCCCTTGTCTTGGTGTTTTCCTCCTATTATCCTTTGTAGGGCTGGATTTGTGCAAAGATATCGTGCAAATTTGGTTTTGTCATGGAATACCTTGATGTCTCCATCTATGGCAATTGAGAGCTTTGCTGGGTAAAGTAGTTTTGGCTGAAGTTTGTGTTCTCTTAGAGTTTGCCTTATATCTGCCCAGGATCTTCTAGCTTTCATGGTCTCAGGTGAGAAGTCTGGTGTTATTCTGATAGGTCTTCCTTTATAAGTTACTTGGCCTTTTTCTCTTGCTGCCTTTAATATTCTTTCTTTGTTTAGTACATTTGGAGTTTTGATTATTATGTGACAGGATCTATTTCTGTTCTGATCCAGTCTGTTTGGGGTTCTATATGCTTCTTGTATATTCATGGGCATCTCTCTCTTTAGGTTGGGGAAGTTTTCTTCCATAATTTTGTAGAAGATATTTGCTGGCCCTTTAACTTGTAAATCTTCATTCTTGTCTATACCTATAATCCTTAGGTTTGGTCTTCTCATTGTGTCCTGGATTTCCTGGATGTTTTGGGTTACAGCCTTTTTGCATTTAGTATTTTCTTTGACTGTTGAATCAATGGTTCCTATGGTATCTTCGGCTTCTGAGATTCTGTCTTCTATCTCTTGTATTCTATTGTTGATATTTGCATCTATGGCCCCTGATTTCTTCCCAAGGTTTTCTATCTCCAATGTTGTCTCCCTCTGCGATTTCTTAGTTTTTTCTACTTCTGTTTCCTGGATGGATATGCTCAGATCTTTCGCTTGCTTGATTGTGTTTTCATGTATTTCTTTAATAGATTTTTGTGTTTCCTCTTTCATAGCTTCTACTTGTTGGCCCATGTTCTTCTGTATTTCTTTAAGTGATTTTTGTCTTTCTTCCTTATTGTCTTCTTCTTTTTGATCCATCTTCTCCTGCATTTCTTGAAGTGATTTTTGTATTTGCCTTGTAAAGGCTTCTAACTTTTGATCCATTTTCTCCTCTATTTCTTTACGAGATTTTTCTATGTGTTCAGCTACCAGCATCCTGACCAGTGATTTTATATCCAAGTCTTGTTTTTCTGGTGTTTTGGGGTATCCAGGGCTTCCTGTTGTTGGCGAACTGGGTTCAGATGCTGTCATGTTGCCTTGATTTCTGTTAGTGACGTTCCTTCGTTTACCTTTTGCCATCTGGTTATTTCTGGTGTTAGTTGACCTTGTTGTCACTGGCTTGTGCCCTGGTGCTCCTTTTCCCAAAATTAGGTAAGATACCAGATGGAGTCTCTTTTCTGGTTCCTAACAAAGGGGCTTATGCGTGATTGCTGCTCAACGGGATCATGATCTGTCTGCCACCCGCTGACTTTGTGCACAGCCTGAGGTCTCCTGGAAGTGTGGGGGAGTGTAGCAGAGCCTCGGCAGGCGCTGCTGGGCCTGCCTAGTAGCGAGAGCCTAGCAGATCCCCTCACGCGGTAGCCCCTGGTGGAATCTGTCTACCTGTGCCTTTCTAGCTGTGTTCTGGTTGCAATATGGAGGCCTGCCGCTATCGCTGGTCCGGGGTCCTGGGGAGCTGGGTGGCTCCGGCTGCCTCAGTGCACGGCCTAAGCTCGCACGGATGTGCAGCAGAGCCTAGGCGCCCACCACTGGGCCCGCCTGTGGGCGAGAGCTTAGCAGATCACCCTGCTTTAGCCCCAGAACGAGTCTGTGTACCTGCATCTTTCCAGCTGTGTCCTGGTTGCAATATGGAGTCCTGCCGCTATCCCAACAAAATATTTCTAACAGGACTTTTAATTAGCTACTATTACAAGATTCTCAAACACTGTCTAGAGAAATAGAAGCATGTGGCCCCAACTATGACCTGATAGTGAAGGTCAACTTTATTCCGAGGAATCTGATGCCCCAATTCAGCAAAAAAGAAGCCTAATGATAATGTTGCTGCCTTCCTCAATCCCAAATTGTTTATTAATAATAAGCAGAACAGAAGGAAAGTAGGGTAAAAGTTCCAAGTTCACTTCTGGGTTTGAAACGCTATGCAAACCCTGCAATTCCTAAACATTAAAATCCACTAATCTATGAGCACAAAAATCCAACCAAACCCTGGCTTGGCATGAAATTTCACTAGTCTCCACACTGGAAATCTCTACCCTAGAAAACTTCATCCATAAGAAAGCCAATAAGCCTGTCTCCTGCTCAGTTCCCTGCTGCTTCCCACCCTAATAGAGGTAGCCACCCTCTTGTGTGTCTCCCAATACACGTCTCCCAATACATCTCTTCCAAATATGACATTTGTTGTGTGGTTTGACTTTGCAGAATTCCTTGGCTCATGACTGTCAGAATACCTTTCCCTTCAGAGCTCCAACACCTCCACTGGAGAAGACTTTTCCCTCAGCATTGTAACACTTAACCTATCATTTAAGCATTTTAGTCGATATTTAATATTTGGTCCGAACTGCTAAGTAGAATTATACAATTTGATTCTACAGAATCTGTTAATCCACACCCAACTGCTTTATGTCAGAACCTGATATATATGTAAAATCTCCAAAAATGTAAGGAACAATTCTGATGGTGTTGAATCATTAACAGTCCAGTGTGGAATTGGATGCTGTCTTTCTTAACTCCTCTTCTTCTCCTTTTCATTGTGTGTGTGTGTGTGTGTGTGTGTGTGTGTGTGTGTGTGTGTGTTTAATCTTATCCTCCAAGGTCCCTCCTTCCTAAATCCACTCTTTCTTTTTTGCTTTGCCAATAGAATTAGTCCAATTATATTTAGCTTCAGGCAGACTCTTCAGACAAGGGTAAAAGCAGTTGAATTTTTTACCAGAATCACAAGAAGGATTTTTAAGCAACATACTAAAATTCTTCTGAAAAGCCCCTGTGCCATTCCCCTATAGTTCAAATCACTCTCACCACCTCTATATTTTACTAGTATTGCCTGTTAAGCTGCTCTAAAGTATTCTACTGCTTTTCTAACACAAAGAACCAAAGTCCAAATTCTTCCAAAGGAAAATATTGTCAGACCTACCACAGTAATTCCTCAGTACCTGGTAAAATCTTCTGCCTTAATTTAAGTTATATTTCTGTAAAGAGGCAGCATGACCATGATGACTCTTATAAAGAAAAAAAAATAATTGATCCTGCTTTCCAGTTTCAGAGGTTTAGTCTATTATCCTCAGGGTAGGAAACATGGTAGTATATAGGCAGAGATGGTTTTGTAGAAGTAGCTAAGTGTTCTACATCCCGATTACCAGGCAGCACGAAGAGAGAGATATTAGACCAGGCTTGTGCATTTGAAACCCCAAAGCCTACTCTTTTTGACACTTTTTCAACAAAACCACACCTACTCAAATAAGGGCATGCCTTCTAATCATTTTCAAGTAACACCATTCCCTAATGAAAAAGAATTCAAATATATGTGCCTATGGGTGCCATTCTTAATCAAGCAACCACATATAGCAACATTGTAGGGGATTTTGCAAGGCCACACACTTAGATGTGGAAATATAGAAAATTAGTGGCAGCTGAGAAATGAAAAATCAGTTTTGTCTAGGGATAAGCCCTCCTACATCTTATCTAATCCCAAGTGGTTATCTTTTATCACATGTACATAGTAAGTCAATTGTATATATTTTATGATATATAATGTGTGTAACAATTTTTAAATATGAAGGTATCATGAATTTGAATGTTAATCAGGTAGGAGCCATGAGAAGAATTGGAACAAATTGGAACAAGTAAAAGGAAATGGAAATTATGTAAATATAGTACTCATATATAAAATTCTCAAAAAAAATAATTTTTAAAAGAATAAGCATGTAAGCCCAGCTGCCCTGAGCTAGCTGCGGGTTCTACCCAAAGCTCCATTGTTTGGCCACTGCTCTTTCATCCACCCTCAGGACTGTAAAAAAAAAAAGAACAACCAAGTTTGACCCCTTTCCCCCAATTCCCTTGCTGGAACCTGGGACATGCCCAGCTGCCCTAGGTCAGTTGTGGGCTTTCTCTGCAACTCAATTGTCTGGCCACTATTATACTGGTCTCCATCAGACCTGCCTAACAAGGAATATACAGTCCCACTCAACTAGGTAAAACAAGACCTGCCAAACAAGGAATATCTAGGCCTACTACACCAAGAGCAGTCAGTCCAAAGTTGCCCACAGGAGGCTTGTTTCACAAGGAGTATCCAGATTAGGCCTCCCTTCTCCATATCTGCTCTACAAGGAACATTCAGTCACAACCAGATGGTTAAAGGCCTGAATAAGATCACAAATAAGAGCCAGGCACATTCAGAGAAAAGCTATTTCATTTCATTAAGCCTTGAATATCTTAATATAGTTAGCAGAAGCACAAGAAAATGACTCAAATCCAACTTTATAAAGATAATAGATGTTTGCAAAGAAAAAAGTAATAAACCACTCAAAGAAATATAGGAGAATATAATCAAATAGGTAGAGGCATTTAAAGAGGAAACTAATAAATCCCTTAGAGAAATGCAGAAAAATATAATTCAACAAGTGAAGGAAATGAATAAAACTGTTCAAGACATGAAAATGGAAATAGAAGCAATAAAAATCACAATCTGAGTGGATCCTGAAGATAGAAAACATAGGAAAGAGAACAGTAACAATAGATGCAAACATCACCATCATAATACAAGAGATGGAAGAGAACATCTCAGGAGTAGAGATATGAAAGATGAAACTCACACATTAGTCAAAGAAAATAGTAAATATATAAATTCCTGATACAAAACATCCAGAAGATCAGAGATACCATTAAAGACCCAATCTAAGTATAATAGGAAGAGGAGAAAGTGAATTGTCACAGCTCAAGGGACCATAAAATATTTTCAACAAAAACATAGAGGAAAATTTCACTAAAGAAAGAGATGCATATAAATATACAAGAAGCTTACAGAACACCAATTATATTGGACCAGTATTGTAAATCCTCCTGTGACATAATCATAACACAAAATTCACAAAACAAAGAAAGATTGAAAGCTGCAAGGAGCAAAGGTAGATCTATCAGAATTATTCTTAACTTCTCAACAGAGACTGTAAACTAGAAAATCCTGGATAGACTCTATCTTACAGTCTAAGAAACCACACATGCCAACCTAGTATACTATACTCAGTAAAACTCTCAATCACTGTAGATGGAGAAAACAAGATATTCCATGAAAATAGCAAATTTAACAGTATCTATTAACAAATCCAGTCCTACAGAACACTTGAAGGAAAACTCCAAACCAAGGAGGATACCTACACACAGGAAAGCACAGGAAATAAATAATTTCATACCAGGGAAAACAAAATGAGGGAAGCATGCACATGCACAAACATGCGCATGCATGTGCATGCATGCACGCACATGCACACACACACATACACAGTAGCATAACTGTCTTAGGGTTTTACTGCTGTTAATAGACAGAATGACTGAGGTAACTCCTATGAAGACAACATTTAATTGGGGATGGCTTACATGTTCAGAGGTTCAGTCTACTATCAAAAGACAGGAAAATGGAATTGCCCATGTAGACATGGGGCTGGAGGAGCTGAGAGTTCTATATCTTCATCTGAAGGCTGCAAGGAGAAAACTGGCTTCCAGGCAACTAGGATGAGGGTCTCAACGTCCACACCCACAGTTACACACTTCCTCCAGCAAAGCCACACCTACTCCAACAAGGCTACACCTCCAAATAATGGCACTCCATGAGCAAAGCATATTTAAGCCCCCACAACCACCAACATCTAAATAACAGGAATTTACAACCATTGGTCATTAATATCTCCCAACATCAGTCAACTCAATTCACCAGTAAAAAGACATAGGCTAACAGAATAAATGCAAAAACAGGAACCATTACTGTGCTGCATAAATAAAAACAAAAATAAGTAACAAAAACCCCGAAACACACCTCAGCAACAAAGAAAAATATTATCTCATAGAAAAGAGCTGGAAAAAAGGGTTTCAAGCAAACAAAGCCATTGAGTAAGCTGGATTAGCCATTCTAAGTTATAATAAAATTTATTTTCAACCAAAATTAATCAAAACTGATGAGGAAGGATGTTCATACTTGTCAAAGAAAAATCACCAACTTGACATTTCAATTTTGAACCTACTTGCCAAAACCTAAGTGTACTCACATTCATAAAAGAAACATTACTAAATCTTAAACCTCACAATGAATCACATACATTAATAGTCAGAGAGAGACTTGTACAACCCACTCTCAACAATGGACATTGAGACAAACAGAGAAATAATGAAAGTGGCAGATGTTATGAACCAAATGTTCCTAACAGATACCTATAGAATTTTTCAGCCAAATACAAAAGAAAATACATTATTTTCAGCACCTCATGTAACCTTCTCCAAAACTGACCATACAGTGGGTCACAAAGCAAGCCTCAACAAGAAAATTGAAAGAACTCCTTGTATCTTATCAGACTACTGTGGATTGAAGCTGGACTTCAAAATCAAAGGAAACAACAGATAGCCCACATACTCATGGAAACAGGGGAGGCCTCGGGGTGTCTGTCAGAGCAACATTAGCCAAGACTACTAGTAGTGTAGGATATGGATCCTGAAATGGCTACTTCCTGTAGCCAAACAGGACACCCAGTAGAGGGATAAGGATAACTACCTACCCACAAAACCTTTGGCCCAAATATGTCCTGCCTACAATATATATAAGAATTAAGACAGGGGAGGGACAGAAAGAATGGCCAGTCAATGACCATCCCAAATTGATACCCAACCCATGTGCAAGAACCAGTCCCTGACACTATTAATGATATTCTGCTATGCTTGCAGATAGCTTAGCATAACTGTCTTCTGAGAATCTCCATCCAGCAGCCAATGGAAACAGATGCAGAGAACTACACCCTCCCAAACATTAGATGGAGCTCTGGGTGTCTTGAGGTAAAGTTGGGGAAAGTATTGAGGAGATCTAAAGAAGAAAGGGACACTATAGGAAGACCAACAATGTCAACTAACCTGGACTCTTGGGGACTTCTATAGACTGAATCACCAGCTAAAGAGCATGCATGGGCTGGACCTAGGCTCCTTGCATAATATGTAGCAGAGGTGCGGCTTGGTCTTCATGTGGGTTTCCAATAACAATAGTGGGGGATGTCATTGACTCTGTTGCCTGCCTGTGGATCCTGTTCCCCTAACTTGGTCACCTTGTTTGACCTCAGTGGGAGAGGCTGTACCTATCCTCTAGTGACTTGATTTACTAAGGGGGAGTGTGAAACCCAGGTCTCCTCCATTCTCAGAGAAGGAAACAGGGAAATGGGGGGAGAATCTGCATGAAGGGGTGACCAGGTTGGTTATTCACAATCAGGATATAACGTAAATAAGTAAATAAATAAATAAATAAGTGGAAAAATGAGATAGAGAGCTATTGAGAAATCTCAACAGTGGAACCTGGAATGGCAAGAAAACACTTAAAATAGTGTTCAATGTCTTTAGACATCAGGGAAATGCAATTCAAAGCCACTCTGAGATTCCAACTTACAGCAATTGGAATGGCTAAGATCAAAAACTCAAGTGACAGGATATGATGACAAGTATGTGGAACAAGGTGAATACTCCTCCATGGTTGGTGGGAGTGCAAACTTGTACAACCACTTTGCAATCAGTTTGGCAGTTTCTCAGACAATGTGGAATAGTTCTACTGTGGGACCTAGCTATAACACTCCTGAGCATATACCCAAAAGACTCTTCACTCTATCACAGGGACACATGGTCAACAATGTTCATAGTAGCTTTATTCATAATGGCCAGAAACTCAAAATGATCTAGATGTCTCTCAACCGAAGAATGGATAAAGAAAATGTGGTGCATAAACAAAATGGAATACTACTAAGTTATTAAAAAATATATTGGATATTAGCCCTCTGTCGGATGTAGGGTTGGTGAAGATCTTTTTCCAACATGTTGGGTGCCGTTTTGTCCTTTTGACAGTGTCCTTTGCCTTACAGAAACTTTGTAATTTTCTGAGGTCCTATTTGTCAATTCTTGATCTTAGAGCATAAGCTATTGGTTCTCTGTTCAGCAGCTTTTCCCCTGTGCCCATGTCCTTAAGGGTCTTCCCCGGTTTCTTTTCTATTAGTTTCAGTGTGCCTAGTTTTATGTAGAGGTCCTTGATCCACTTGGAGTTGAGCTTAGTGCAAGGAGATAAGAATGGATCGATTTGCATACTTCTGCATGCTGACCTCCAGTTGAACCAGCACCATTTGTTGAAAAGGCTATCTTTTTTTCCACTGGATGTTTTCTGATCCTTTGTCAAAGATCAAGTGACCATAGTTGTGTGGGTTCATTTCTGGGTCTTCAATTCTAGTCCATTGATCTACCTGCCTGTTACTGTACCAATACCATGCAGTTTTTAACACTCTTGCTCTGTAGTACTGCTTGAGGTCCAGGATACTGATTCCCCAAGAAGTTCTTTTACTGTTGAGAATAGTTTTAGCTATCCTGGGTTTTTTGTTATTCCAGATGAATTTGAGAATTGCTCTTTCTAACTCTATGAAGAACTGAGTTGGGATTTTGATGGCGGAATGCATTGAATCTGTATATTGCTTTTGGCAAGATGGCCACTTTTACTATATTAATCCTGACAATTCCCAAGCATGGAAGATTTTTACATTTTCTGAGGTCTTCTTCAATTTTCTTCTTCAGAGACCTGAAGTTCTTGTCATACAAGGTAGACTCCAGAGAGCCAAATAACGCTATTAAAAATGGGGTACAGAACTAAACAAAGAATTTTCACCTGAAGAATTTCAAATGGCTGAGAAGCACCTTAAGAAATGTTCAACATCATTATTCATTATGGAAATGCAAATAAAAACAACCCTGAGATTTCACCATACACCAGTCAGAATGGCTAAGATTAAAAACTCAGGAGACAATAGATGTTGGTGAGGATGTGGAGAAAGAAGAACACTCTTCCACTGCTGGTGGGACTGCAAGTTGGTACAGTCACTCTGCAAATCAGTATCGTGGTTCTTCAGAAACCTGGGCATGATACTTCTGAAGGACCCTGTTATACCACTCATGGGCATATACCCAGAGGATTCCCTGGTATGTGATAAGGACACATGCTCCACTATGTTCATAGCAGCCTTATTTATAATAGCCAGAAGCTGGAATGAACCCAGATGTCCCTCAGTGGAGGAATGGATACAGAAAATGGGGTATATTTACACAATGGAATACTAATGGAGTACTATTCAGCCATTAGAAACAATGAATTCATGAAATTCTTAGAGAAATGGATGGAGCTGGAGAACATCATACTAAGTGAGGTAACCCAGTCTCAAAAGAATACCTATGGTATGCCCTCACTGATAAGTGGATATTAGCCTAGAATCTTGTAACACCAAAGACACAATCCACATACCAAATGATATCCAACAAGAAGGAAGGAGTGAACCCTGGTTCTGGAAAGTCTCAAAGCATCAGTGTAGGGGAATACCAGAACAGGAAAGTGGGAAAGGGTGGATGGGGGGAACACGGGGAGGGAAAAGGGCATGTGGGACCTTTGGGGGGCAGGGAACCAGAGAAAGGGAAATGAAATGTAAATATAGAATATATCCCATAAAAAGGTTAAAAAAATAAAAACAGTGAATTCATGAAATTTTTATGCAAATGGTTGGGACTGGAAAATATCATCCTAAGTGTGGTAAAACAATCACGAAAGAATATACATGGAATGCAGTCACTGATAAGTGGATATTAATTAGCCTTGAAGCTCTGAATACTCAAGACACAATTAACATATGAAATAATTCCCAAGAAGAAGGAAAGAGAGGACCCTGGTCCTGGATAGGCTTGATCTAACATTATAGGGAAGTACCAGGACAGAGAAATTGGAGGGGGTGATTGGGGAATGGGCAGAGGGAAGAGGGATTATTGGACTTATGGGGAGGGGGGGGGACTGGAAAAGTGGAAAACATTTGGAATGTAAAAATCAAATATAGAAAATAAAAAAAGAACAAAATAAAGACATCATGAATTTTGCAGACAGCTCAATGAAGCATCCTGAGTGAGGTGATGCAGACCCAGAAAGACATGTATTATATGTACATTCTTATAACTGGTCCTTAGCCATAAAATTTAGGATAATCATGCTACAACCCATAAACCCAAATAAACGGAGTAATAATGAGGTCACAAGGGAGAATGTGTGAATTGCACTCAGAAGGAGAAATAAAATATCCCAAGATGTGGATTAAAAGGAGGAACTGGGTGGTTGAAAGGGTGAGGAAAGGTGTGAGGATGACAATCAAGCATGGCAGGAGGGTGTCATAGGAGGGCTGAGAGTGAAAATGGATGTTGGTGGAGGACATCTCTGGGACCATCTGGAGACCTGGCATGAGAGATGTTACGTGATGTCTAAGTGGGTGATCCTAGCTGAGATTCCTACCAGCCTGGGATATAAAGACTCAAGTGGACACTTCCTGTAGCCAGGAAAGACTTCTTATTTTTTAAGTATAGAGTTTATTTAGGGCATGGGGAGGGGAGTTGAGAGAAAGGAAGGGAGAGATAGAGATAGAGATAGAGATAGATAGACAGAGTACAAATATTTTTCATATATATATATATATGAATATATATATGAATATATATATATATATAGATAGACAGACAGAGTACAAATACACACACACACACACACACACACATTGTAGCTGTATTTAGAAACATCAGAAGAGGGCAACAGATTCCATTATAGGTAGTAATGAGCCATCTGATTATGTGGTGTTTATATGGGTGATTCTAGCTGAGATTCCTACCAGCATGGGATATAGAGACTGAAATGGCTATTTCCTGTAGCCAAGTAGGACTTCTAATTGAACAAGGGGAATATCAACCCCACCCACTCAAAATCTTCAAATTTGTCTTTCCTATAAGATCTGCATTAGAAAGAATAGAGCAGAGTCTGAGGGAATATCCAACCAATGGACCAGCATTAAGACCCATCCCATGAGAGAGAGAGCCAAGACCTGACATTATTAATGATACTATCCTATACTTGCAGACAGAAATCTAGCATAACTGTTTCCTGAGAAGGTTCATCCAGTGGCAGATGGAAACAGATGCAGAGACTCATAGCCAAATATCAGGCAGAGCTGGAGAAGTCTTGTGGAAGAGCCAGCCAGAGTAGTCAAGGACACCACAAGAGTACCTACAGAGTCAACTAACCTTGGCCCATGGGGCCTCATAGGGACTGAACCACCAACTAAAGAGACTTCAGGGGATGGACCTAAGCCTCATAACTTTGTAGCAGATGTGCAGCTTGATCTTCATGTAGGTCTCCTAACAATTGGAGCAGTGGCTATCTCTGACTCTGCTTTATGCCATTGGATCCCGCTTCCCTACCTGAACTGCTTGGCTGGGCCTCAGTGGGCCAGCAGGTGCTGAGTCCTGCTAGGCCTAGATGTCCAGGGTTCAGTGATATGCAAGTGGGGCTTCCCCTTCTCCGAGAAGAAGTGAAAGGGGTAATGAGGGGAGGGATTAGCAAGGGTGAGGCTTGGAGAAGAGTAGGGAGGGGAGCTGAATTGGGATAATTTATGAATAAAAATATGTTATGGAGAAAAATTAAGCATGCAGTCCTCAATATGCATATTTATGTTTTCATTCCTAGGAATAAAGTATATGCATCATTAAAATATGTTAACTATTAAAGGCAAAAAAGAGAAAAGTTCTTACACTTATTCATATGTTTCTCTACTAAGAAAAAAATCTGTCTTTTGGCAAGTGTTTGTGATCCCCTATAGACTAATAGCAGCTCTTCTCTCAGTTCCAGATTGAGTGTAGGAAGAATGATCTCTATAGCTCCTGCTATAGAGCCTGTGGTTAAATGGGAGTTACTGTGTTATAAAGGTATCTACCCTTTCACTCTGAAGTTGATGTGTCTGGATTTGAAAACTCACTTGAGAATTTTTTGAACCATTCTCAAGCTCAGTAAAATATGGACAAATATTCACCTAAAATTGTTATGATGGGTATGGTTAAATAAGCAAATGGTTAGAAAAATGTTAAGTAATTTAATCTGAAAATGATTAAATGCATATCTATATTCCCAATGGACTGGCTGTCTTTGTATTTAGGAAATGTTCATGTCCACAGGGAATATTAAGAAGAACACAGTGATTGCTCCCTAATTATCTCTCACCAGAAACTGTGTCAGTGCTCTCCTGGGTTCATGAGCTGACTGTAAAAGAAGAATCCTTCTGTTACTGCCTTGGAACTGGTGAAAAGAGTGTGCCTCTTCATCATGTTAGGCATGATATTATGACTTCTCTGTCCACTCAGGCTCTAAGTTTTTTGAAGAACATAAATAACAAATTCATGGAACTGGCAACATTTGATGATCTGTCACTGAGTTTGGTAAGGGCAGTATTTGGAGTTTCAACCCAAGGACATTGTAGTGTGTGTGTGTGTGTGTGTGTGTGTGTGTGTGTTATCTCTAACTGGTCATAAAGACCTGTGGAAGAAGTTGGGGTTAAAAATATAGGTCAGTGTTTCAGATCATAATCATTTGTAATTGCAGTTAAATTTAAATTTAAATTTAAAGTATATGTGGATGTGTTAATGATCAGTTATAAAATCTTGCACATGATCAATATATTCAAACAAGAAAAATGTTCTGAATCTCAAGTAATCTCAGTAAGCATGATTCTTTGAAGTTTATATTTTTCTGTCATAAATTTATATCATTTTTCCACTTGTTAGTAAATATTTGATCTGCATTCCAGTTGTAAGAATATCAATAATTTATAGTTTGAATTTTTGCATAGTTAAAACATATCAATACATAATTTTCTGTGACATACTTTTACCACAACTTTTTACATATTCACTTTAGTGACTACATATTTCCTCCAGTGAATTTATATTGGCCTTAAACTTATTGATAGAAACTACATAGCACATTAAGAAAATTTGTCATGAGGTTGTAGGGGTGGTTCAGTACTTAAGAGCTCTTGTTGGTTTTCCAGATGCCTTGAGTTTGGTTCCCAGGACCCACATGAGGTGGCTCATAGCTATGTGACTCCAGCTCTAGAAGACGAAACACCCTCTTCTGATTCTCATAGGTACTATGATTATGTGACATACATAGAAACAGATGTACACATACAAGTAAAAATTAATAGAAATGTTTATTGGTTGACCAGAATATTATCACCTTTGGTCTGGATACCAGAAAAATTCAGCTCTCAGTCATCAACATTTTTAAGTCAAGTAGTGGACATCTTAAACTCTCAGATTACATCAATGATCTTATTAAAGATTTGTAAAATGTATCAGTCCAATGGCCTTATTACAAATGAGTCTCTATTCTATCAGCGTATGCTGTTCTAGAAGTGATCAAGCATAATGGTTGGGAGCATAGGTTTTTTTAATTAGATAAGTTTGGGATTAAATGCCCTTCAATCTTTTCCATGGTGCATGAAATTATGTAACTTATTTATAATCTCTCAGACTCATTTTTCAATTGGTTAAGCAAAAATTGTGTATTTTAAAATTTTAAATTTAATTTTATATATGGATGTGTCTTGCCTGCATGTATGTCTATGTACCATTTGCCTACCTTGTGCTTAAGGAGATAAACAATGGTGTTGGATGCCATGAAATTAGGGTTACAGAGAGTTGTAAACATTCATGTGGCTTCTGGGATTCAAACCCAGGGACTCTTGAAGAGCAGCCCTAGTGCTCTCTTACCCTCTAAGCTATCTCTCTGGTTCTCACATATTTTTTGTAGTCATGTTAAGCTATGATGGAAACTGTATGTCATAGAAGCTGCTCTACACTAAGCAACAGATTATCTAATTAATGAATGATTGCTAACCTAATCTATTAGTATTAATAATATCATCATCAAGGCATAAGTCTTGCAATCACAGGTTCATGGTTGAATCTTAAATTCTCTGAACATGGAATTCTTTACTGTTATCAGGTGGCAATTATGAGCTTACTTGTGGATGTGGTTGCTTAAGGCTTTTGATATGAGAATATAGACAGTGCTGGAATTGAATTACAGATTCATTACAGGCTCTCACTGCAATATCACACAAGAAGAAAGTCCCAGTGTTCTCTCTGGAACAAGTGAATATGTCTTTAATATAAATTAGTGTAAAATAAGTGTTTATTTTATTTTATCATCAGTGAAGCTCTTCTACAACTCAATTCTGTTGCAATCACCTGCACCAAACGAAGATGGTAAATTTGTCCTCACTGTCTGTAGCCTCTGCTTTCTTTCTGCCTGTAACCTCTGCCTCCCTCTCCATTCTGGGAAAAGCAGTTCCATTGTTCTTCCATCCTCATCTTACCACACACCATGTAAGAATCAGTGTGTTTGTAAGCATGCTTCTCTCCAAGGAATATTTACTTTAACTTTAATCTTCACTTAAAACTTTAAAATATATTTTATGTTGCTAAAAGAATTTTGCATAGCAACATGCTACTGAAGGTGGTGTTTGGGACTGGGATATGGAATTCTCAAGGCTGCAATGGAAACTACACTACGCAGGGAGTGATTTTTGCATGTTTTTTTGAGGGAGAAAATGGACTCATCTGAAGAATTGAAAGAAATAGAAAGAATGCTCCATTACTCCTTTTTTTTACACTTAGTTAAAATTCTGAAGCCCAATTTGACCTAGGTGTGAGAATATGTACAGAAAGTCTTTAGCCTTTAGGTCAAAGTGACAGACTGTGTCACTCACATGTTTCTGGGAGACTAAATGTAGTGTTCACACAAACTCTGACTCTGTTTCCAAATGGCATATAGACTCGGTTTGTTGGTTACTTTACTGCCATCATTGGGACTTATTCTTTTGACATGAATTTTCACTGACTGGACTGTGTTGGTTCATATACTCTCTTCCTTTCATTTGGTTATATCATAGGGAACCAGGCTACTTTTGAGTCCAGTTGACAAAGTAATAGCAGGGCCTTTAGACCTCTGAAATGTTGCTTTTCTATTTAATGTTTTAACCCATCTGGGACTTTCATATGGTGTGAGGTAAAAGATACTGTCTGTATGCTGTGTAGATAGATTCAGAGGAGTCCATTCTTATGTTCTGACCTATAACAACATTTTTATCCATTGCAAATTCTTTATTATAAGCTTGTCTGGGCTTAGGCTCCCTCCTCCCCTCTACTGCTTTTCTGGTTTACCTCTGTAATTACCTGCTGAACTAGGGGTGATGTAAGCATTTTACTGAAGCTACAATAGTGGTTTTACTTGGATGTGACAGCTGTCTTATCAAGCAGTTGATATTATGTATGTTTTGTCTGTGCATAGTGACAGTCCTCATCTACTGACAAACTAAATACTAATTATAAGCATAGAAACACAGGACTAACAGAAGAAAACCATCACAAGCAGAATTATGAAGAGTAATTAGATTTTTAACACAAGATAATTGTTTTGCTTCAGGTGAACAAACTTGGAATCAAAACTTATGGGTTCACAATGCCTCTTCTCTTTGTTGCACTTAGGTGGGTATAAGACTATTTTTCTTTCTTTTTTTAAATATTTATTTCTTTAAGTACATTGTAGCTGTCTTCAGATACCCCAGAAGAGGGCATCAGATCTTGTTACAGAAGGCTGTGAGCCACCATGTGGTTGCTGTGATTTGAACTCATGACCTTTGGAAGAGCAGTCGGTGCTCTTAACCACTAAGCCATCTCTCCAGCCCCAAGACTATTTTTCTTTAATCACACCTTTTGTATAGTAGAAATGGTAACAGTGTATATCTAGGTAATCTATTTGTAACTATTGAATTTGTAAGTGCACACATAAGGTTAGAATTGAATGTAAGGAAAACATTTAGTAAATGTTGACTGTACCTATTATTGTTTTCAGAGAAAGAAAATGACTTCATACCTAAATCTACATTTTTATCTTCCACAATATTTGTAGCAAAACATATGGAAAATGTAAAAGAAAAGCATGTAAATGAAGCTGTTTACTAGGTCTAATAAACATCTTTATCATCATATGTTACAATCATTTATTTCTTCAGCCTTCCCCAGCAGTTGTTGTCCAGCTGCAACAGAAGTATGAGGCTCAAGAACCATAGCAGTGTGTCAGAGTTCCTTCTCCTGGGGCTTCCCATCAGATCAGAGCAGGGGGGCATCTTCTTTTCCCTGTTCCTGGCCATGTACCTGACAACTGTGCTAGGCAACCTGCTCATCATCCTGCTCATCAGGCTGGACTCTCGCCTCCACACCCCCATGTACTTCTTCCTCAGCCACTTGGCTTTTACGGACATTTCCTTTTCATCTGTCACTGTTCCGAAGATGTTAACAAAAGGGCAGAACCAGCACATACCCATTACCTATGAAGGGTGTGTTTCACAGACATACTTCTTCATATTCTTTGCTGACTTGGATAGTTTCCTTATCACTTCAATGGCTTATGACAGGTACATTGCCATCTGTCACCCTCTCCATTATACCACCATCATGAGTCAGAGACGTTGTGCTATGCTAGTAGCTGTGTCCTGGGTCATAGCTTGTGCTTGTGCTCTTTTACACACTATCCTTCTAGACCAGCTTTTCTTCTGTGCTGACCACACTGTCCCACATTTCTTCTGTGACCTGGGTGCCCTGCTCAAGTTGTCCTGCTCTGACACATCACTCAACCAATTGGTAATCTTCACAGCAGGTTTGGCTGCCATTATGCTTCCATTTTTATGCATCCTCATCTCTTATGGCCGTATTGGGTTCACCATTCTCCAGGTTCCCTCAACCAATGGCATCTGCAAAGCCTTGTCAACTTGTGGATCCCATCTCTCAGTGGTGGCTCTCTATTATGGGTCAATTATTGGTCTCTATTTTCTGCCCCCATCCAACAGTACAATCAATAATAACATAGTTGCTTCAGTGATGTACACAGTGGTCACTCCCATGCTGAACCCTTTCATTTATAGTCTGAGAAATAAAGACATGAAAGGGGCTTTAAGAAAACTCTTGAGTAAGAAGACAGAGTTTTCCAACTGATATTTTTTGCTTCTGTATTATATTGTGTCCTCAGTGATTTAAATTCAGATTATTAAAACTGTATCTCAATAGTTTTTCTTCTACTGTACTTCCTCAAAATGTTTTGCTGACATTATTTCTGTACCTATAAGAATACTACAATAGAATATTTTATGATTTTTGTTATATTAGTTTATTGGATATTGGGTTTGGGAAGTATTGAGACTGGTATCATTAAATGGGAGCTGCTATGATTAGTTCTTCCTCCAATTTTAAATTTATTATAAAGTGCACCTGGAAATTTTACTCTTACTTGAAAAATTTCCAATTTTGTGAAATATAGCTCCCTTTGTACTTAAGCACCCAGATACCCAAGAACTTTGAAGTTTTCTACAACTCTAAGAATTTTAATTCCAATTGCATAATAATTAGTGCACAGCTTTCTTTTCCTTGAGAATACAGTGAACACCTCTTCACATGCATATGAAGATATTTGGTGTTAAATGACAACCCAGCCATCTCGTGTATTTTGTCTAACAGTTTAATATGTAATGAAATCATCAAATTTTATCCAGACAATGTTTAGTGACTGTTTAGGAAAGCTTGAGTTCAGAGAGGTAAAAAACCACCTTGTGAAGATGAAGTTAGTAAAAGGAAGACTTGAACCTTGGTATTCCAAAGCAATTCTTTGGAGCTAGGTCTATAATAATTATAGGGAATTCTATACAAGTCCAAGGAGGAATTATTAACATATTCTAGTGGAACAGAAATGTGTCTTTACTTGTCTTAAAAAGGAAATTTTCAGACACTAATTTCCTTTTTCTGGTGCATCCAACTGGAGCACCATAAGACAGGATTGACTTATATACCAACATGACTCAAGATTGTAACATTCAAATTGAAGATATTGATGGAAAATTGCAGGTGATCCATTATCTGAGTCTTGAATATCTCAATCTAATTGACATGTAAAAATACTTGAGCACTGGAGAAAAAAGCAGTCTTGCGAACTGATTTCTCTAGATAAAACTGTGCTATGGGACCCTGCTTCTCCCAACAGGGAAGGAGGTGCTTTCTTCCTTATACCAAGCTAAATAACAGAGGCTTAAAAAGAAACACTTAAAGCAGCATGATGTGTTTATTTTTCTTTGATAAAAGAGCAATGGCCAAAAAGAGCTGGCAAGAGAGTGGCAGAGAATATGATGGAGTTGTATTTGAGCATCACTTTTACTTTAAATTGATAGTAATAATTAAAATCCACACGTGTAGAGCATAAGGAGGATGATGCAAAGAGAACATCTAATTCTTTTTAACAAAAACTTTTTGGAAATCCAATGAAGTTCCAGGAAAAAGCATGAGGTAGTGACATGGAATCTAGAACTGTGAAATTGGGAGCTCTTGAAGGATATAGTCACAGTAAGAAAAATATCACAGGGACATATAAAGGGCTATGAAAAGGCATTCTAAGAGGCCCCTTTTATAGTGGGCTGGGCCTACCTGGCTACTGCCAGGTAACTGTGAGGAGGAGCACACCTGCCTGTTGTCAGATAACTCTGGGGATGGAGTACAGACAGAACACCAGGGGCTTGGAGCGTTGCCCTACTGTGATTGATGGTCATAGGATTATTGAGTTGAAGGCCTTATATCAGAAACCCAGTGTCTGGGAGCATGGCCAATGGGTCCGTCCCTTGTAGAGCTAGTCTACAGGGTCTCTGGAGTGTTATCCTCACTCAACCAGAACACAGACTGCCTTTCATGGTCCTACATGCATGTGTGTACATTCATGCGTGTGCCTGTGTGTGTGTGTGTATGTATGTATGTATGTATGTATGTATGTAATAGTAATTACAAAAGGTTTTTAATTTGAGATGGAAATGGAACAGGAACACAGAAAGAACAAGGGGCAGAGAAAGCAAACTTAATGTGATGCAAATACAATTTGCATGTTTGAAATTAAGGAAAAGACTAAGGAAGGCAGGGGCTCAATGGTGAGGTGCTTGTGTTGGATTTGAAGATTTGAAGAGGAGTACTGAAAAAGAAAAAGAGGACTGGAGAATAAAGCACCAGATCTCTAAGTAACAAAGCTGTAAGAACTTATGCATCATGCCATTTATTGATCACAAGCAAGGGATTGGAGCCTGTGGGTCCAGAAATGGACTAGAGAGCTATGGTGGAGACATTGTTTGGCATCACTAAACAGTTCCAGAGTTTGAGGATAGGATATTCCTCCAATTAGGAAAATGAAGATTCTCCCCATAAGAAACTCTACTTTATCTCTTCTCTCTCAGTACTTTTAGTGAGGTTCCCCCACCTCTTTCCTGTCATCTAAATATGACACTTGGCGTTTTCAAGTGATTTTTAAAGAACCACATTAATGTAGAGAATATCAATTACAAGTGGACACAGTAATAATTTAAACTTACAAAAGTAAGAAGGTAAGAAAAGTAACAATCTCCAAACAGAAGAGTGTATTAAACATATGCAATTAACTAAAGATAAATTTCTACCTTGCCTTCAATATAATAAAAGACATGATTATGTATTTAATAAAATTGAGTTCTACTGAAATAAGGATAAAGTAGGTGTTCTGATAGTTCAGTATATGTCTTCATGGGGATAGACAGCTCTTCACTATGTGAAAATTCAGGTTCTGTCTCAGTTTTATCAGAGAATCAATAACTTGTTTCAGTAGAAAAGCAACATTTCCTTAAAATCTCAGTCAGAGCAAGGCATGATTACTCAATCTTATAGTCCCATTAGTTTGGAAGCTGAGCCAGGAAAATTATCCCAGTTCAAAGTCAGCCTAGATACACAGTAAGTACCATGCCTGTTAAGGCTACACAGGCTACACTAAACACTATATCACAACAAACTATATATATATATATATATATATATATATATATATATATATATATATATATATGTATATATATATATATATATATATAGTCTGCTAGACAGTTCAATAGGCTGTTATCAAACCCTTGAGCCTGAGTTCATTCCCTGGAATACACAAGGTGGACAGGAAGAGTCAGCTCCCACATGATATCCTAAGTCTTCCAAACACACATTGTGGAAACTATATACCCACACATGCACACACCCATCAATTCACTGATGTGTACACTCACTCACACACACACACACACACACACACACACACACACACACATGACGAGGGAGGGTAAACTGTAATAATTCCTCAGAGTTTGAGTTGGCTCAGCTGTTTTCAGTTTAAGAGAATCCAGCACCCTCTTCTGGCCTCTGTGAGCACACATATACTCAGGCACATATGTATACACATAGTAAAAAACACTTCTCAGGAAAAGAGCATTCTCTTTGCCTGAGGAAAACACTGAGACACCCCTGCAGGTAACAGATGCCTTGAATTGCATATCATGAATTTTGAGTGGAATATCATATATCTCTGATGAGAGGTTTATTGAACAGAGGTGAAATTATTTTATGTTGTTAAGGACTAGAGAATTTGAAACTTAAAACACAGTCACATATAATTTGCCATTTACTATACTTTAAAAATATAAAATTATGTCAATGCCAAGCATTGTGTAAAAGGAAAAACTTTTTGTCACATTCTGGGAAGCTTGAATTAGCATATCTTTTAAAAACTTGTAGAGAATTGTCTTTTTGCAATAGACTGTGATTAACATAGAGACTCATAACTAGTTGGAGTGCAGAGAACAGGACTGTGAAGTGCAGCCTGTAGTGGAGAACTGTTAATTCTCACTGAGCTCCTGGTGGGTGGTCATGCTTCTAGAAACCTACCAGAGTTCTCTGGATACATGAATGAAAGACCACCACATCACCTTAATTTCCATATGGGTTGATTATCTGAATGGCTGGCTATTTCCTAACCACCTTTACCAGCATAGACTCCCCTCCAGTATTCCAGAGTTAATACTTGCTAAATCTATATTTTTTCTTTGCTGTCCCAGACCTAAGCTGGAGAGTAACCCCTGAGGTGCTTCCCTGATTCTTACATGTTGGTGGGATCTTAATTCTGATCTCTCTGCTTTCCCATCATGTTGTGATCTATGTTACACTCCTCTTATGGCAGAATCTCCTCTTCTTCTCCTCTGTGTTTCTTCCTAAGTATCCTAAGAATTCTACCTTTTACACCCTGCCCAACCATTGGCCACTGACTCTATTCATCAATCAAAAACCAATTAGGGACAGAAACCCTCAGT
This sequence comes from Apodemus agrarius, assembly GCA_964023405.1. Lineage (NCBI taxonomy): Eukaryota > Metazoa > Chordata > Mammalia > Rodentia > Muridae > Apodemus > Apodemus agrarius. Next base: position 148,711,357 of record OZ030008.1, read on the forward strand.
ATCTGGACACATAGATTCCTGAGTGATATTTTTTGTCTGTAGATTAATTGGGACAATTCCTGTCTAATATCTACATTGCCATAACTTGAGTGACTCCATATGTAGGGTTTTAATGCTCAATTTCTTCTTTGAACCATGAAGAGGGTACTGTCAGGAGCAGACATATCTCTAGTCAAATAATCTTTAATAATGAATTAATATTATATGTCATATACTGTGTATTTCTGATGTTTTTGAAGACTATGTATATAAAGTATTGAATTGTTAAACCTTGACTAATCTTAACTATTTCTATTTGAGTATTGTAGAAAGCACCTTAATATAATTTGGTAAGAATCTACTGCAACCATGAGTTTATTATCTGGGCATTAACTTGTGTTACTTAATCATTCTAAATAATTTGTTATAGCTGTTATTAGAAGAACTGGATATAAATCTTATATTCTTAAATGAGTTGCATAGGCACAATGCCTAAGAATCACAATATTAATTTCAACTTTTGAATTAATATAAGAATTTTATACCAATGAAAACCTTAAACCTGCAACAATCTATAAATTCTCTACCAAGTTAAAAATTATAACTTCAATTTGTACCAATTATAAAGATTTCTACCAATGTAATGGTTTGACTATACAATACTTAGGTTAAGAATAAAATTAGTAATCCATCCCCATATTTTGACCATTTCCAAAATTTCCATTAAAATATCAACCTATATATAATTTAAAAAATAACCATAATGAGACACCCAAACCCATGTTGGGATGACAACTCTCCATAATTTCTTTCTGCTGAATAGGGGTGACAAAAACATTTTAAAGGGGTGAAATGGTATTAAAATTAGAACATTTGGTTAGATTTAGAAAGCTAGCTTTAGCATCTATTATCCAGTCTCCGTATGCTTAAAAAGCTCAGGGATTGACTGAAATTCTGACTGAAAGTCCAGCTGAACCTATCTGTTGAGATAGTTCTCTCCCACTATCTCCTGTCCCAATCTACATGAAACCAAGGCCTAAGTTATTTATTCATCTGTATACTTAAATTCACCCTTTTATGGAGATAAATACCTCTGTGGGTCATATGTCCCCTTTCTCTTTATATAATTTGAATTAACATAAGCTTCTAGTATCTGCCTGTAATAAGTTTTTATTTCTCTTAACCCCTGCTCTTGACCTACAATTTGAGATCAAAAGACTCAAAATATTTATTCATCTATTATTTAACTTTAATTAAATTCCTTCTGCTTATTGTATAAGCCTATTTCTAGGCTCTAAATTTGTCATATCAGGCTGAACAATCCCAGAATTCCCATGTAGACCATGTTCAAAAGGATCCAAGTATTTGTCATGATATAAGACCTTTAAAGCATTCTTTTCATTCATTCTCCCTTCTATCTGTATGCCATTATTTCCTACATTTGAAATCAAAGGCCTGGATTTATTCCATGTATACTTAAAATCATTTAAACAAATATAATTATACTCCATTCTATTCTTAAGAACAATTAAAACAAATTTTATTCATATCTAGTCTTTATCTGCTTGTAAGAGGCAGGAAGCTTCTACTGTTTGTCTCTGCCAGACTTTTGAACAGCCTGATATTTTTTCACAGCATGTGCTTCTAGCATCTCTGAACCCAAACTCTCTGTACAGTATTGAACCCCACGAAGAAATCACCACATGGCTTGAGTAAAAATTGTAGCCTGCTAAGAAACAAATTCTTCCCAGTTCCTAATCTTACATCATGGTGTATGTATGTATCCCATACAAGAATCTCTAAATAATTTTTTTACTAGATATTTTCTTTATTTGCAGCTCAGAGTGTCCTGCCTTTGGGATCAGATGGCCACCAGAAGGGACCTTCCACCTCCCCACGGTGCTAGAGGTGGAAGACAGGAGTGTTTCACCAGGTGCAGGGACATCCAGAACTGGTCTCCTACATTCCCTATATCATGGTTTGGAAAGATTTGGTTGTCAGCTCACTGCCATGGCAAAATCCTTCCGGTTACCTCTAACTAATGCTTCTTCACCTCCAGGCCCTAATGATAGAAGAAGAAAAGCAGGAGGTCTCCAAACTTTCTAAGGCTCTTTACCCACTTTGAATGACAGTATACCAGAAGTATTTTTTCTACCACCTTACATCCAAACACTGGCACTAGAACACAGCCCCTGTACCAGCTGTGTTTCTACTTGCAGGATACCCACTTGTGCCTGCCCCTACACCTACTTTTCTACCAGCAGAGCCTGTGCCTGTGCCTGTGCCTGTGCCTGTGCCTGTGCCTGTGCCTGTGCCTGTGCCTGTGTTTTCACCCATGGGAATCCTACCAGCAGAGCCAACAGTCCCTGCACTGGCTCTATTCCCACCTGTGTATCCCCTAGAGAAAGTGCCACAGGTCCTGATAGTGCCAACTTGGGGATTGGAGCGAGGTCCAGCACAGAGAATGAGAAGCAGGTGCACAGCAGCACTGCCACAGACTGTAAAGCCAGAGGCAGATAACACTATCTTAGGCCTGAGGGTGACAGGACCACTCAATCAATAGGGGAATCAACCAAACCATTATTGGCCTTTTGATACTGCTGATCTTTACAATTAGAGGAGAGAGCATGCTAGATTCTCTGATAACCTGAAAGAGCTCATGGGTCTCTTAGACACCATACTTTTTACTCATCAGCCCACTTGGGAAGATTGTCTGCAATTATTGCAGATCCTTTTCACAACTGAGGAAAAGGAATGCATCATCCTGGAAGCCCAGAAGAACTTTTTGGATCCAATGATACTCCAACTCAGAACCAAGCCAACATAGATGAGGGATTTCATCTCAGGAGATCAGCCTGGAATTGCAATACGGGTACAGGTAAGGAACATGTCTGAGTCTAATGCCAATCTCTAATGGCAGGTTTCAGGGCAATTGCCAAGTAGTCCATGAATTTGTCTAAGGTTTATGCTGTCAGGCAGAAAGATAATGAAAGTCAAGCAGAGTTTTTGAGCAGATTATGGACTCTTTCCACCCTTATACACGCTTAGACCTTGAGGAAGCAGGGAATTCTAACACAATGGCACTGGTGTTTATAAACCAGTCAAACAGAGATCTAGCCAAAGTCCTGGTAGCCAATAGTAACCTGGGCCAGAGAGAGATAGAGAGGCGGGGGAGGGGGGAATGCCAGCTCCAGAACATTGTTGAGGGGAGGAAACCTGGAGAAGGTCATCTGCTAGTCTTAGGTAAGAAACAATGTGCTTACTGTAAGGAGGAAGGACATTGGGCCTGAGAATGCCCAAAGAGAGAGCCCCAAAATAAGACTATGGTCACCGAGGAAGAAGACTGAGGGAGTCGGGTCTTGGCCCCCTCCCTGAGCCCAGGGTAACTCTGAGTAGAGGAAAAGCCTCTAGATTTCCAGGTCAATACTGGATCCCAACATTCAGTGCTTGTGAAGGCTGAAGGGCCATTGTCTAATAAGAAATCCTGTGTCTAAGGGGCCACAAACATCAAACAATATTCATGGACTACCCAAAGAAGAGTGGACTTGGGGATGGGATGGGTATCCCATTCATTCAAAGTTATTTCTGAGTGCCTCTACCCCTTACTGGGGAGAGATGCTAACCAAAATGAGAGCTCAGATTAATTTTAACCCTGGGAAAATCCAGCTAATAGACCAGAACAGTGATCCAATCCAGGTGCTGACACTTGACTTGGCCTCTGAGACTAGTATAGACTATACAAGTCACCAGCTGCCCCTCTAACAAAATCTGGATGTTTCACTGGCAAAATTTCCCGAGGTGTGGGAAGAAACTGGAGGTATTGTGTTGACAAAACATTGAACTCCAGTATTTGTAGAGCTCAAACTGGGAGCAGACACATTACGGGTCTGCCAATACCCCTTGTCTCAAGAGGCACGGAAGGGGATCACTCCCCATATCTAAGAACTGCTGGCCTTTGGGGTCCTTAGGCCATGCCAGTCAGCCTGGAACACCTCATTATTGCCCACGAAGAAGCCAAAGTCCAATGACTATCACCCTGTCCAGGACCTGCAGTAAGTTAACTACAGAGTGATAGACATACACTCCACAGTGCATAATCCTTATACCCTATTGAGCTGTCTACCTCCAGAAAGGAAATGGTATTTTGTTCTGGACCTAAAGGGTGCTTTATTCATCTTATCCTTGGCTCCCAAAAGCCAGAAATATTTTGCATTTTAATGGCATGATCCTCAATGAGGCATTAATAGGCAGTTCACCTGGACCCACCTGCCTCAAGGCAGCAAGAATTTGCCCACTATTTTTGTTGAAGCTTTACATGTGGATCTGGGTAAGTACAGGGTCAATAACCCAGACATAATACTTGTACAGTATGCAGATAAACTTTTAATTGCAGCAGAATTAAAAGGGGAGTGCAAGAAAGGGACCCAGAATCTCCTACAGGCTCTGGGGAACATGGGATATTGGGCATCTGCCAAGAAAGTGTAGCTCTGTAAGACCGAAGTCACCTATCTTTGTTATATTCTAAAAGAAGGTCAGCAGTGGCTTTCTACAGCAAGCAATGAGACTATTGTCAACACCCCCATCCCCAGAACCCAAGGCAGGTAAGAGAGTTCTTGGGGTCTGAGGGCTTTTTCAGACTATGGATTCCAGGCTTTGCTGAAATAGTCAAACTTTTATATGAAGCCACCAAAGAAACCAAGGACTTTGCTTGGACACAAGATCACCAAAGGCCTTGTGACTGCTCCTGATTTGGGACTTTCAGACATTACTAAGTCATTTTACTTGTATGTCAACAAATGTAAGCGAATAGCCCAAGAGGTCCTGACTCAAACTCTGTAGCCATGGAAACAGCCTGTGGTTTATTTGTCCAAAAAGTTAAACCCTGTGTCAGCAGGATGGGCACCTTTCCTGTGTATCATTGTGGTTAAGACACTACTGGTTAAGGATGCAGACAAATTGACTTTGGGACAAAATTTAGCTGTGACTACCCCCCAATGCAATCGAAGGTGTACTCAAACAGCCATGTGCTAGGTAGCTTCAGTAGTAACTCATTATCAGAAATTACTAATTAACCCTAGCCTCGTTACTTTCTAGCTACCTGTTTCCCTAAATCCTGTGATCCTTCTCCCTGACCCTGATTTGGACCATCCACTTCACCAATGCAGTAAAATCTTGGCCCAAGTACACAGTACTCAACCTGACTTAAAGGACCCCCCTCTTCCAGAGCAGACTTGGTTCATAGAAGGAAGCAGTTTCATTTGAGAGATTCAGAGGTAAGCAGGAACAGTGGTAACAATGGAAACATATAATTTAGACTCAGTCTCTTCCCCCAGGTACCTCAGCTTAAAGGGCTGAACTGATAGAGCTAACCCAGGCCCTTATGGGGAAAGGGCTGGCTGTTAACATCTACATGGACAGCTGATCACATATATGGAGCCATATACTAGGAGAGAGGGCTTTTATCTGCAGAGGAAAAAAACTATATAAAACAAAGATGAAATCCTACAATTACTTGAAAACTTCTGGCTGCCAAAGAGGGTAGCAATCATGCATTGTCCAGGCCATCATAAAGTAATAACATCAGTGTCTAAAGGTAACAATTTAGCTACCAAAACTGCCAAAGAGGTGGCCCTGGAAGAAACAGCTGCCTCCATATTGGCTGTGATGCTACCAGAACTGCCCAACCCCAACCTGCAAGAATATCCAGTCTATACAGAAGAAGAGATAAAATGGACCAAGAATCAGACCATGAGCTGATGTTCAGAGAGGGCTGGTGGCAAATGGCTGAAGGTAAATTAATATTGCCCACCTCCCTGATAAGGTCTGTCCTCGGGAAAATTCATAGGCTCACTCACATGTGAGTGAGATGGATGGCAAATGCAGTGAGACAATCTAAAGTGACTTTCAGAGATATGCAGAATGTCTTCCAGAGTATATTCACAAGCTGCAGAGCTTGACAATTAACCAACACCCACAACACTGCCAAACATCCAGTCTCTCAACTTCTAGGTAAGAGACCAGGGGCCTACTGGCAAGTTGATTTTATAGAAATCAAACCAGGGAAGTATATCTACAAGTACTTACTTGTGTTCATGGACACCTTTTCCAGATGGATGGATGCATTTGCAATAAAGGCTGAGACTGTAAAAGTAGTAGCTAAGAAGTTTCTGGAGGATATCCTACCTAGGTATGGATTCCCTCATATGACAGGGCTAGGTAATGGACCAGCATTTGTGTCCAATTTAAGCAAGGATGTAGCAGGATTTATAGGGGAAGAGTGGAAATTACATTGTGCATACTGACCCCAAAGTTCAGGCCAGGTAGAAAGAATGAATAGAACATTAAAAGAGACCTTGAAAATTGTCCATGGAGACTGGCAGAAACTGAGTGATGCTCCTTCCCTTTGCCTTGTATCAAGTGAGGAACTTCCTTACTGGATGGGATTGACCTCCTTTGAGATTATGTCTGATATTCCTACCCCTATTGTACCTAACCTTCAGTCAGCAACTATTGCAGAATTTTAAGATGATGAATTAATAACTAGGGTCAGAGCAACCCAGTGGGCTCACAAACAGGTTTGGCTTAAACTGCATTTCTTCTATCAAGCAAGCCCAGTTCCAGAACTACACAAGTTTCAATCAGAACACTCTTCTACGTGAAGAGGTTTCACCAGGATATGTTGGAATCCCTGTGGAAAGGATCCTTTTTCATTTTGATGACCATGCTGACTGCCATCAAATTGGACAGGATCATTACGCATGTACACTACATTCACATTAGACCAGCTGATCCCTTCTCCCTAGAGGAAGATCACCAGACTTCATCATCACCGGTAGAATGGAAAGTTCAAAGGGGCACCAATCAAGTTAAAATTAACCCAATCTTAAGCCTACTGCTTCTGCTAACTATATGTATTGCTACCCCAACGCATGCCTCCATTTGGAGATCAGAAACCTACACCAGCCTTTTGACCTAACCTGGATGATCAAAAATCCTGAGACTGGTTATTGTGCCCAACTGGCCTATACAAAGAAGCCACTTGGGACTCCCTGGTTCCCAGATTTGACCTGGATCTGTGTGTGTTGGCTGATAACTCGTGGCCTAACACTCATCAGACTTTATGAAATTCATACCCCAAGTGTAGGTGGGAGACTATATATATATATATATATATATATATATATATATATCCCGGGGGAAAGAGAACTGATGTGTGTTGGGGGCTAGAACAATTCTATTGTGCTTCTTGAGGTTGTGAAACATCAGTCAGGAGAGTGGGGAATGGAAGGTATCAAAGGAAGACCTTATCATGGTCACCCAACAGGGGGACAGCTCTGAAGTTTTACTTAAGTTCACCACAAGAGGGAGACAAGCAAAGGGATGGGAAGCTGGAAAATCATGGGGTATCTGCTTTACATTATCAGAGGGAGCAACCCTGGACTGAGTTTTGCACTGTGACTCTTGATAAAACCAATTGTGAATCCCCTGCTGGTAGCTGTAGGACCAAATCAGATTTTAACAAACCCTAAAACTGTGCAGGAAAATCCTGCATAGGGAAAACCTGTGCCCAAACCACCCCCCCAAACTGGTGGCCACTGTTGCCACAGTCATCCTACCATAGGGATCATCAGTCCCAGGTTTTTTCCTGAAAAGCACAGAACTGGTAGACCCCCTCTGGTCAATGATGTTAAAGACCTTCTGAATTCTGAATGTCTTCCAGCCATAGTTCACCACTTCTTGTTGGTTATGTCATAATGCTAGATTCCCTTTTTATGGAGGCATCAGATTAATATCCAGATATAATGAGTCCCAGAAGGACACTGCATACAGGTGGTCCCAGGAAAGCCCAGCCTTAACTCTACAGACTATACTGGGACAAGGCACCTGCCTTGGGAAGGTTCCCCTGTCACATTGGCACCTCTGCAATCGAACAATACCTACTGTTCATTTCAAATGGATGAACAAACATCTTGGGTTTGTTCAATGAGACTGAGCCCTGTGTCCATGGAGAGGTCCTTAATTCCTCTATCACAAAGGAGTTCTGTATTCTAGTCCAGTTACTACCCTGCATAACATATTCAGAAGAGATAGTGCTGAAAAATCTGGTAGGGCAGATTTGAAGGAGACCTCATGAGTCAGAAAAGGAAATCTATTTCCTTGACCCTAGCCATAATTCTAGGGACAGGACTAGCCAGAGCAGGTACTAGGATAGTTGCACTAACATTACAAGAAAAGAATTACAACAGTTTGAAAGCAGACATACATGAGGACATTCAACGCCTAGAAAAATCCATGTCACACCTAGAGTGCAATGTGGACTTTGGCTTAAGTGGTACTGCAGAACAGGTGAGGGCTAGACTTAGTGTTCCTACATCAAGAAGGGTTATGTGTTGCTTTTCATGTAGAATGTTGTTTCTATGTCAACCATTATGGAGTTATTAGGGAATCATTAGTAAAGTTAGAGAAAGCATAGATAGGTGCCAAAGGGAACAACAGAACTCCAAAAGATGTTATCATTCACTATTCAATTCTTCCCCCTGGCTAACAACCTTCATCTCTACAATAGCAGGACCCATGATTATTGTTTTACTGCTACTTGCTTTTGGGTCATGCATCATCAATAAACTTTTGCAATATATGAAGCAGAGGCTGGGAACTATTCAACTGATGTTAATGAGGTTCTGTTATCAACTATCTAGTACAGACAATCCAGGTTATTAGGGAGCCCATGATTGGTCTCTGAAGTCACTACTGGGGGGGGATGAAGAGACACAGGAAACCTGCCTCTACACTTTCCTGATGCTTACAGACCTCCCCCCTCTCCCTTTTCCCAGCATAGATGCATCTGGCCTCTCTGAGGGGGCAAATCGAGGGCCCAGACTGGTGCCAGAATATTGCAATTTCTCTTTTCATGCCACTCCCTTTGCCCTAACAAACCCCACTCCCACCCCCAGGAGCAGCAGGTGCCATCTTTGGGAACAGACAAAAGGCAACATATCCCAGCTTCTCTGTCACCGAGGCTGGCAATCTCCTTGATAGATAACTAACATTTCTTTGGTGCAGATGGCTCCTGTCCTTGAGGGAAACAAGGACCAAATAGCTTTGAAAAGATAAGTGGCCATGGGCCATGAGAGAAGGGCAATTAAATATACCCATAAAGCTGTGAAACACAGCTTGTTGGTAAAACCACAGTAGTTCCTGACAGTGTTACTTCCTGGGTCAGAAGAGACCCTCTGTCTCCCAACTGCACAATTCATCCCCTGTTGTCTGAATAAACTATATCAGATATGAACAATGGCTCCCCTTTGCCATCTTCCCTGTCATCCTAAAGCCCTGAGGATCCCTGCTTATGCATATGTGCATATGAAAATTCCAAGCCCCTAGATGAGAGCATCATTTTCCTAACCTGCACAGTGGGAAGGGTTTTCAATCTAGATCTGACTTGAATAAAGGCTCTTTTTGCTATATTGCATAGGACTGGCAATTCTTAGAGTTCTGGGATTCCCAAGAACTGGGCATTACATGACGGGGAACTCGAAGGTGAGGGAGGCAGTGATTGGGGTGTAAAGTGAATAAATTAATGCCAAAAGACTCCTATTGATACTCTGCTATACTCATAGTTCAGTGTTTTGTCCAGCCATCATCAGAGAAGCTTCCTCTTGCAGGAAATTGGAGCAGATATGGAAGCACATAGACAGATCTCAGGCAAGGAGAGAAACCTTGAAACACATAATTGTAAATGAGATATCTCCATCAAATCCTTCCCCTTGAACCTCAGGAAATACTGGAAGATGGGGCAGATTGAGTGTAAGAGAGGAAGGAGGACAGCTGGAGAACAAGGCTTTCTACATGTAAAGAGCAAAGCTTTTATGAATCCATAGACTGAAACACCATGCACAGGCCCCTGCATGTACTTTTGCCATACATGAGCTTACATATTTATAATTTTCAGTTTAGTATCTTTGGGATTCTTGAGGGTGTGAACAAGTAGTTGTCTCATTCATGGGTTTTCTCTTAGGGCTCTTTCCTTTTGTTGACTTGCCTTGTTTAACTTTGTTGTGTTGGTTTTTACTTTATCTTATGCTTTATTTTGTTTTATTTTGTTGTTGATCTTAGAAGTCTGATCTTTTCTAATGAGAGACAGAAAAAGTGGATCCTTTCTGTGGGTAACTGGGAAGAACAGGGAGGAGGAGGAGGGAGAGAGAGAGAGAGAGAGAGAGAGAGAGAGAGAGAGAGAGAAGAAGAAGAAGAAGAAGAAGAAGAAGAAGAAGGAGGAGGAGGAGGAGGAGGAGGAGGAGGAGGAGGAGGAGGAGGAGAAAGAGGAGGAGGAGGAGGAGAGAGAGGAAGGGAGGGAGAGGGAGAGAGGAAGGGAGGGAGAGGGAGAGAGGAAGGGAGGGAGAGGGAGAGGGAGAGAGAGAGAGAGGATAATCAAGATATATTGTAAGTGAAGAAAAATCTGTTTTCAATCAAAGGGAGGAAAGTTAACATACTCTACAAACTCATTGTCATATTGCAGAAAGGAGAGATGCTGGGGATACTTAACAGTGAAGACAAAGAAACCTACAAACACTTAGATTCATGCCAACAAGTCTATACTTTGCATCTGCTTTCACAGGTCATCTAAGATGATGAATACCTTGAACAACATACCATGTGAAGAATCCTCTGTTTCTTTCTGGAATGCACGGAAAACAATAAAACCAAAAGTGTCTCTAAGGACCTCCATACTGTATTGTGACAAGACAAGTAGAAGAACAGTAGACTTACAAACAAGCAATTCTAGGTTATATTGTCAATATTCTTTGAGCAATAGCTCTTGAGAAATTGGTGAAGGTTCTAATTTTTCAAAAACTTTTAGAGAATCCAGGGGGACAATATATCAATAATCTGTCCCATCCCAAATTAGAGTAAACAGGATATGGCTACTCCAGGAGCCCTCTGTGTTGGTACAGAAATGGGAGAGTTTGTCCTTGGAGAAGTTATAGTATAACCACAGGCAACGATTGCAGACATGATGTTTCATGAAGTTTTTTACTTGCTAGTTCTCCTGGGGAAACTATGGTTCATGGTTGATATTGAACCAAGCTGCAGGATTACTATGATGACCTAAGTGTCTTGTTTCTCAAGCTCATGCTCTTTCAAGAATTTTTGGGTGAGGGCAACAGGAAGAAATCTAGAATTGAGTTGAGGTAGAGATATTCAGAGTACCTGGTATCCATGTATGAAGTCCTCAAAGAATAAACAAAAACCATTCTAAAATTGTTGACTACAGAAAGTAAAAAATAGTTCTTAGTTTCGTGATCATCTTTTATTTTGTTGATTAGCTTTTTTTCCCTTTTTCTTTTCTATTGAATCTTCAAAATGTATTTGATCACCGTGTTCCTCTTCTCCTTCCAGATTCTCCCCACCTCAACACCCATACAATTTCATGGCCCCCTCAATGAAAACAATCAAGCACATAAAAAGCAATCCAAAATGAAAAATTAAGAAATACAAATACATCATAAAAGTGCAAAATCGGAAACCATAATATATCAGCAAAAGATCAGTAAGAGAAAACAAACAAACAAACAAAAAAGTAATATCTAAAAGTATCTAAAAAAACACCATTGAGTTTCTTTTGTGTCGCTCATCTACTTCTAGGCACAGGATCTCCCCTTAAGTGTGGTTTATATACCCAGTGATATTCGAATGGAGAAAAATGACTTTTCCTTTGCAAAAACATAGACAGTTGGGATGGACTTTTAAGAGAAGCCTGATTTGTTGCAATTCTTCCTTTTTTCATGGATTTCACAATTAAGATGTCTCAGTATTTATCATAGTTAATACAAATTTATACACACACACACACACACACACACACACACACACACATGTTCAAACTGAAGCCAAAACATTGTCAGTTTGTATTATGGTATTTGAAAAAGTTTGAGGTAGTTCTTGTTGACCATGACGCACATGACTAGAAAGTTTAATTAACACATCATAGGTAAGCAAAGTGACATTATGATTTACCACTGAAAATGCAAATTGAAATGGACCCATGCAGTTTTGATGTCCGGTTGCATGTGTCTAACAAATGATATAGATTACAATCATAAATATTAATCATAAATAAATATAAATATTATAATCATAAATCATTAAGGTTTAAAATGGAAAATTATAGTAATAAGATAAAAAATTAGGTATAAGAAAACACATAAATACAAAATATACATTTTATGGATGACTGTGCCAAACCTAAAATTTATATATTGAACCTATTTGTATCTAATAATTAATGCTAAATGAAGTCATTGATACCTCACTAGATGTTAATGATATCATAACATTTGTACACTGATCCAAAAGGATTGAGGTCATTTAAAAAGGATAATTTACTTGTTTTTTTCTCTCTTTCTCTTTTCTTTCCTTCCTCCCTGACTGTTCTCCCTAGATCTTTATACCTTTCTGCTTTCTGTCAATATGAACATATAAAAAGAAGGAGTTATTAACATTTGCAAATTATAAAGAAGCCATATCACCTTGGACTTCTAGATCCAATGCTGTATGTAATTGAATTTCTGCTGCTTATGACACCCAGTTTCTGTTATAATGTTATAGCATCCTGAAGCAAAGAAGTCATGTGTGTGAATGAATACTTCTATGTATTTTACATGTTATTACATATAAAAATAAAAAGTTTATTACGAGGAATAAGCTAAGTTAAATGGGTTACCTTTAAATACAGCACTACTATTTTTGTTTTACAAAAACACACTACCCTTACTACTCTACCCATCAGACTCATTTGATCTGTCTAGCACCTAGAGGGCTTCCATCAAGTTTCAGTTCATGGTGTAGGTAGAACTGTGGCCATTCTATCTCAATCATTGTACAATACTTTACAAAAGATCTACTTCAATTTGTGACCAAGCTAATCATGTTTAAGAGGGTAGAGGAAAGTCAGGTGCTGTCTCTTAAAACAGCAAGATCAGCAGCAACAAAACAGCTAAAAGATATATCCAATAAGATGGTTCATCAGAGAATATATACTTCCTAGAAAGCCTCATACAATGAGTGTTAGACCCAGGGCTCACACAATAAAAGGACAGTAGCAATCCTAACATGTCTGACTTCCAGACATAAGCACACAAACTAAATAAATACATACATGTGAAATAATTAAAAAAACTAAAAATGCATGCTAAGAAATGCTAAACATATAGAATATGAGGGAAGGAGAGCCAGAGAAAAGTTACCTAGCAGCTGTGTATTCTATTAGACAGTAAGGCCATTGTCCTGGTTAGAGCTTCTATTCTTATGATCAGACCATGACCAAAAACAACTTGGAAAGGAAAGGGCCTGTTTTATCTTACACTTCCAGGTAACAGTTCATTAATAAGGGAAGTAATGGTAGTAATTCAAGCAGGTCAAACAGGGACCTAGAGGTGGGAGCTGATTCAAACTCCATGGAGGGGTGATACTTAATGGCTTGTTCATAATGTCTTTCTTACCTTTACATTCTTATAGAACCCAGGGACACCAACTCAAGGATAGTCCCACCAACAGTGGGCTGGGCCTTCCCACATCCCCAATGAATCATGACAATACTCCACAAATACTTGCCTACAGGTCCATCTTATTGGAGATGTTTTCTTAATTACGATTGCCTCTTCCCAGACAAGTCTGGTTTTGAGACAAGTTGTTAAAAGGTAAGCAGCACAGTGGCCAAATATAATAATTACACTTTGCATGCCTCAAAAGAAGCAAAAGGTAAACGTGTTTTTTCCTATGAAGCAAGATGAATAATGAAGAAAACATTGTTCTTACCTTTATTTGAATATTACATAACTTACATATATATGGAAACTTAATATGTGTCATTTTTTTCATTGTAATTTAAAATTTTAACATTTTTGAGAATGCATAAATATAAGTGATGCATCTGATCATATTTACCCCTCATGCTTCCCTTCCAAATTATCCTATCATGTCTTCCCTATTACTTTCTATACCAGATTTTTTTTTACTCTCTTGATGTTCTAAGGCCTTGTATTGGTAGCCATAGCTGCTATGAGTTCTTGTGTGCAATAGCCATATTATGTTCAGAGTACAGCATCTCACAGACACTCCTCTCCAATTTCTAGTTCTTACATTCTTTCCTCTACTACACATCGTTGGTTTTAATTAACATATTACCACCTCTCTTTTCCCTTTCCCTCCCTTAACCCCTTATCTCCAAGTATATTCTCCCATTCTTTCATATTACATATGTTCAACTATCCCTTCTTATTAGAATTAACTTGGATCAGGATCATGTGTTCCCAAGTATCTTCTTCATTCACACTTCGTTTAGCTTAAATCTACTCCTGGCCCCCATTGCCCCACATTTATCATTCCATTACATGTTTGAAGACTTCTGTCCCCAGTATTCTACTTCACTACTTTCACTTCACCAATATTCTAATATTCCTTTCCCTAAATGCACCCTAAGACAATGGGCCATTTATAGTTACTTAGTTTCCATATGTATTATATGCTAAACATGCAAAACAAAATTTGTAAATCTAGGATATGAAACCTCATATGAAAGAGAACATAAGGCATTTGTCTTTTGTAACTTGGGAAACCTAATTCAGTATCATTTCTCACACATTTATTTTCATATATTTACCTGTAAATATCATGGTTTTGTTTTCTTTTAAAGGTAGTTAGTACTGCATTGTGTATATGTACCACATTCTTTATCATTTTCCATTTCTCAGTTGATAGATTTCTATGCTGATTCTATTTCCTAGCTTGTGAATTCATCAATGACCATGAATGTGAAAATGTCTATGTAGTAAAAAATAAAGTCTTTTGTATATATTCCCTGGAGTGGTATATCTGGGCCATAGGGAAGATCTATTTCTTGTCTTTGAGAAACACTCAAATTGATTTCCCATATGACAGCTTTATGTATTAATTTTTGAACCAATTTAGAGTATTAGAAATAAAACTAGATTTCAAATTGGTGTTCTTTATGGAAATAAATTATGAATATATTATAAAATCAAAAATAAAATTAATATTTTATATAACAATGAAATAATATATACAGAAGGAATGTTTGTTTTCTTGAGAAGAAAATAATATTTTAAATAGAATGTCATAGGATTAGATAATAATAAAAGGTGAATGATTGGCATGAGAAAAGCTTTTATGTACCTAAAATTATGATGCTATGTGAAAAGAAAATAGTGTGGAACTGTTCAACAAAAATTAAAAATAAAAACTTTCTCCCAAAATGAATAAAACAAAAAGTAACAAAATGCAGGGATGAGATGAAACAGGTTGAAAAATTGCAACCTAAAAACTCAATAAAAGCACTAAAACATAGCACTATGTACAGGACTGAGAAGTTCTCAAATACAGAAAGAGGGATGACCATACTCATCAGTATGAAAACAGTCTCCTGCTGAGTATATTTTTCAGTGCTCCTTTCATATCCCGATTCCTCAGACTATAGATAAAGGGATTCAGCATGGGCGTGACCACAGTGTACATCACAGCCACAACGACATCTTTATCATTAGTATTCTTAGAGGAGGGGAAAAAATATAACCCAATAATGGCTCCATAATACAAGGAAACTACACAAAGATGAGAACCACATGTGGAAAAGGCTTTGCAGATACCCTTGATGGATGGAGTTCTCAGAATAGTAGCCCCTATGTGGCCATAAGAAACCAGGATGCATATGAATGGTACAGTGATAACCACCACTGCTAAAGTAAGGATGACTAGTTCATTGATTGTAGTGTCTGAGCTAGACAGCTTTAGCAATGCAGAGAGATCACAGAAAAAATGGTGGACAGTGTTGTCTCTAAAAAGAGAGAGATGAGCAAAGAGAAGAGTATGTACAAGGCCATTAGTAGAGGAAAATACCCAGGACACCATCACTAGCAGAACACAGAGACTCTGACTCATGATGGTGGTATAATTCAGAGGGTGGCAGATGGCCACATACCTGTCATAGGCCATGGAAGTCAGAAGGAAGTTGTCAATACACCCAAACAATAAGAAAAAATATATTTGGGAAACACATCCAGCATATGAGATGGATTGACTGTGTGTCAGCATATTCACAAGCATCTTTGGGGCTATGACGGATGAGAAAGAGATGTCTGTGAGGGCCAAGTGACTGAGGAAGAAGTACATAGGGGTGTGGAGGTGAGAGTCCAGCCTGATGAGTAGGATGATGAGCAGGTTCCCCAGCACAGTTGTCAGGTACATGGCTAGAAACAAGGCAGAGTACACAGCTTGATCCTCTGGCTGAATGGGGAGCCCTAGGAGGATGAACTCAGACACAGTGCTCTTATTAGACTTCACCATGCTCTGTCTTTACCTAGAGATGAAAAAAGATAATATGGAAGAAGCAGAGGTCATTGCATCTATTACATACTAATAGCATATTTTAAACTAGTCAGTTTGTACTCTGTAACCTAAATATCTCAAGGTTCTTGTCACAGTTTTGACTTAGTGACTTTGTGGCTAAACATCTACTAAAATGTGATATTTGTATGCCTAGACTCAACACAATTTGGCTTGGGCAAAAAATAGAAAGCATCAGAGTGATCATCATAACTCTTCAGGCTCATAGCAAACAGGAATCCTATGAAAGAAATCTTATATTTTATATGAGAGCACAAGGCCAAGCTTGTAAAAATTAATATAAATCTAGAAGATGAATTATTATGGATTATTGGTATAACCTAAACTCCAGTGAGACCACCAGAACACTTCTCAGATATTTTATTATCTTTTGTTAAATAACAGTAGATGAGATGATTATGTAATTCTCAAAAAGCACTACATTCAGAGTGAATAATTCTTTTGAAGGTTTATACAGTCTGCACTTTAATGTATGCTTTACATATTTTCATGTAAATATATTTAACATATATTTACATGTACATGTAAATATATTTACATATACATATATTTAATGTAAAGCATACATTAAATATAACACAATAAAATATAACACTTCTCAGCTTTATTTCCTTACACATAATATGAGAGTAACTATTAACTGAAGCACCAAAATATCAGAATCTAGAGTTTGGATGTGATTGGTAAATAAAACAGTACATGTCTCGGGGATCTCATAAGATGGTGACATACCTGAGATGTTCCATCAATTCTTCTTTGAAAACAATTGTTTCCCATCCAGCAGTTGAATCTTCTATCAGGAACTTCCTACAGCACCTTGTACCAGACACAGGGCAAAGGAGGTATGTATCTTTTCCAATACACCCTTAAAAAGTCTCCTATATATATTCCCTCAGCGAAAGCTGCAATGTTCTTATTCAAGCCTGTAGAAATCCAGATTTTTTTGACATTTACAGTCACATCAAGAATCTACCAAAGAAAAGGTTAATTTTTAATATTTGTTTGACATAAACAAGTAATACTCTTTACTGTGATTCATAAGCTTGGTTTCACAATAATAATTATTTACTAATTTTTTGTTGTATTCTAATACTTCTTATAATTTGAAAACATAATTTTTCCTCTTTCTCATTCAAATCTGTTGGTTTTAGGTCTACCTTCTGTCACAATTGTTTCATAATAGGGAGAGAAAATATGTAAAGCATACATTAAAGTGCAGACTGTATAAACCTTCAAAAGAATTATTCACTCTGAATGTACTGCTTTTTGAGAATTACATAATCATCTCATCTACTGTTATTTAACAAAAGATAATAAAATATAAATATAAATATAAAATAGAAATAATTTTAACTTGATTGAAGTATGTTTAAAGTTAATATTATTTATCCTAGTATATTAAGTCTTTTAAGCTCTTATTAAGTTGGACTACAATTTATTTTTGTCATAATAAAAACAAATATATCTCAATTAAAATGATAGTTAGCTATCTGCTAGATATGTGGGTTGTTTCTAATAGTTTGTAACATTTCAATAAGTAACATTTATACATTTTTAAATTCTTTTGCACACTAATATATGTAACACATGTGTGCAGAATGAGTTTCAAAAAATGAAAATTGTCCAGTTTTGAAAAGAGAAGGTGACAAGGAACTCCATTTTATGTGTTTTCAATGCAATTTTTAATGTAAACTTCTATCTCAAGAAAGTTATTTAAAAACATGTTTAGAGAACACAAAATGAGGATATTTGGAGAACAAAGAAAATTCAAGACTATAGTTACCTGGAAAAGATATGTATCAGAGAGCTCTATGTGAGCCTGAATATAGAGGATCTTTTCTGCCACATTAGACATCATCATTCTATTCTTAGTCACAGGACCAAGAAAAAGTCTAAGTAAAGGTTTTTAGGAGCTGCTGGTAGTGATTAAAAGAGGATCAATGGGAATTCAAATAGTGTACTAATTTAGCTACAAAATCATCCCATTTTCTGTGTAAATTATTGCAGCACAGAAGAATAAAATTATAGTGATTCAGTGAAAAGTCTGAAAAAACATGCCAAAAGAAAATGATGGTAATTGAAGAAAAGCAAAAGGATATATTCCCTAGCTTTTCATCTCAAAATTAGATATAAAATCAGAGTCTATTTGAGTATAAATTTGTTGTATTCTTACTGTTTCAAATTTTGAATAGGTGATCAGAGTAAGTTATACTACAAGGATCTGTCTATCATAATGTGTCATGAAGTGGATTGGATACACGAGGTTACACAATCATTCCTTTTCTTGTAAATTGTATTTCTACTTTGACATGGGTCTTTCATGATAAGCAGAGATACCTTTATCTACAAGTTGTGGAAGCTTCTTCCATTTCTTTATGAAATGTAGAGAATATAGTGGAAATGGCAGAGTATTCAAGTAGCTCAATAATCCATTGTGAACAACAGAAGGTTTTCATCATATACCCTCCTGTGATAGATATGTGCATATATGGTTGTTTATGGTCCTGAGAAATCAGAGTTGGTCATAATGTTCCAAACCATGATGATGGGTTGAGCTCCTATGCCTGGCTCCTGATTAAGGACAAACAACATATGGTTGCATCATTATCTCAGCTTTCTCCTGGGGTAGAAGTTGTTTGCTGAAGAAGAAACAAGAGAGTTCATCCTGGGAGTAATTATGATAATCAGTGCAAGGTAACTAATAGCTGATGCACAAAGATTACCATGTGCCTTCTGCAGGGGAAACTGGAATTGGAAGTTTTCCTGCTATGAAAAAAATATAAGCAGAAAACCTAGTATCATGTTTTCTTTCACATGTGAAAATTGAAAGAAAAAGATATCCTGAAAATCAAAGAGACTCTCCTAGGGAAGAGAGCTAAGAGACAGCATGGAAATGATAAAAGAGGAAGACAGAGCAGGCTGACTTGATCAAGTGCTACATGTGTGTGTAAGACAAAGTCACAATGAAACCCATTGCTTTGTGGTTCAATGCATTTTAAACTTTTTATTAATTCTTCATAAATTTCACATCATGCAACCCAATTCTACTAATCTTCCTGTTCCTTCACATCCACCCTCCTCCCTTGCAACCTTCCCCCCAAAAGAAAACAAACAAACAAACAAAACCAATTAAAATTTAAATAAAAGGGTCTGGTTGTAAAAGCCATAGTGTGTCACAGTTTACCCTTTTGTCCACACATCTTTACTTGTAAATGTTCATTGCAGCGAGTCATTGGTGTGGTTCAAGGACTCTGGTTTCTGCTACACTATCAGTACTGGATTCCCATTGGAACTCCTCTCAGACATCCAACTATTGCCCTATGTCATAGAGATCATGCAGCTTTAGATCTGTAAGATCAGCTCCACTAGTTCACAGATGGTGTAGATGTTGGGGTGGGCCCACTAAAAGCTCTGGATATGGGCCTGGGTTGGTTAGGTAGCCAGTTATCTGGCACTCATATCACCAGGGAAAGATCTCTAACACTGCTCCCTCTAGCTGAGACAATGTCATGGCTGGTAAGGGGCTAAAACAGCTATCCTGTTCTCATGTCCTCAGGCCAGCTCACCTACACCCACATCACCAGAGCCAACTCTATTATGTTGCCAAGGTGAGGTTTGAACCTGCTTTCCCAAGTGCTGAAGCTTGTGAGGGGCAGGGATAGCTCTCCCACTCTTATTATTTCAAGGGTAGCTCCACTGAAGTGGCAAAGGGAAGCATCTCTTGCTCATCCACATCATTGCATGACAAACAAGGGGTGGGGCCAGCTCTTCAACACTCACACTCTTGGAGCCAGCTTACCAGCAACCCTACCATGAGGGTCAGCTCTTCTGTGATACTCAGGAATAAGCATACATGTGACTTCTTTATAGAAGCCATATTCTTCTCAGTGCTGCAGTCACCAAGGAGCAGGGCCGCCTCTGCACAGTCCTTGGACATCAACATGGTCCTCCGTGGCAGCCCAGACCAGGAATGTCCTCATGGCTCTTGGTGGTAATATGAGGTATGGATATAAACACAGATCCCTTCTGTTGCAAAACTATGGACAAATACATGGCTCTCAGCATGGACCATGATTTCACTAATGGCTTCAAGTGGCAGAGCAGGCTACTCACATCAGGCTATTTCTATCCCCTGTGAATCTTCAGTTCTGATTCTATTCATAGTACTCAGATCATTCCACCTCTCTTTCTCTCCCATCTCTCTACCACATACAGTGTACTGGATACCACTGTGGGTGGGCCATGTAGTCATGGGCCAACCTCTGTGTGTCTTCCTCCCACTCATGCCATGCAATGGAGATGATTTAATAGTTTAGCAAAAATAAATGTGTTGCAGCAATAGACTCATAGAATGGAAGATAAATGACTTTGCCTTGAGCAAATATAGTTTCACAAGGACTAAAATTTTAAATGTATTATTTAAATGTACATAGAAAGCAATAAATACATTGTGGGAATTACAGAGAATTATCTTTTTCATTTTAAAATTCATACATGACAGTTGGGTTACTATACATCTCAGCATGTTTGAATCAATTCAGATTGCCTAGACTTTCTCACATCCTGTCAGCCACTCTTCAGCTCACATCTGAAGAGGCTGAAATTCACAGAGGCACAGAGTATACACAATCACAACACTCTCTAGAATTCCTTTGGAATAACATAGGGCTTCACCATTCCAGGACCTAGAGATATCCAATAGGTGTTTTCTTTACCAATTTGATCCTTATTTGTCTGTTGTGCTTTTTTTATAGAAAGCCAATGTTGTTTCAATGTGAGAACAGGCTCAGACACTTAGAGCAAAAAGGCTATGTACTAGCTACATTCACACTAATACAGCTAAAATATGTTGGGGATGGAACAGAAGGTACACATAGAAGGACAAATTCAGAGGGAGGTTGGTCAATGAATAGAGAATAGTTAAACTGAAAAATTACTTCTGATTACATGGTAAGATATTGATCTGGATAATGAGAAGAAAACACTCTGTTTTTATGATAAGAAAAACAATTCTGAGTATTTTCACCATAAACATGTAAAAATGAAGAATTAAGCATAACCTTCATGATTTGAACATATGAACTCTACACATACTTGAAACAAGACAAGGTATACAGTACTCATACACCATTTGATGTAAATTAAAATTAAAAATAAATAGGTGGAAATTAGTTAAAATTAAAAGATAACTACAGTTTGAATTAAAGTTATTTTTAAAAAACTCTAGCTAAATTATAAAATTAAACACAAGTAACATCATGAATTAACCAACCTTAAGAAATATTAGCATCTTTAAAAAGGAGAAAACAATCTTTGCCACCAAAGGATTTAACACATTAAAAATAAGACAAGGAAATAAATGAGAACATTGAATTGGATTGCAATTGTGGGAGAAGGGTTCTGTATAAAAAGGAAAATGTATAGATATGTTGTCAAGAAAACTTGTGCAAGACTCTCAGATCAACAAGACAAAAAATGCAAGAAAGAAAATGAAAGAACAAAAAGTGGCAATTAAAAACTACATATATGATAAAGTGTGTCAGACAATGGCCCAAATAACTAAACAAAATAAGCATTTCCTAGAGTAGTGGACCCTTTAGATAGTGGGGAGATTGCAACTTTCCCTCAGAGGAAGCTATTCACATGGAAAAAGTTGCTCTTGCCAGTGTATTTCTCAAAGCTCCTTTCATATCCCGATTCCTCAGACTGTAAATAAAGGGATTCAGCATGGGTGTGACCATAGTGTACATCACAGCTACAATGACATCCTTGTCATTTGTGTCATTTGATGAGGGGACAAAATATAGCCCAATAATGGCTCCATAATAGAGAGAAACCACAGAGAGGTGAGATCCACACGTGGACAAGGCTTTGTAAATTCCCTTGATGGAGGGAGTTCTCAGGATAGTGGCTCCAATGCGTCCATATGAAACCAGGATGCATATGAATGGCACAGTAATGACCAGTGATCCCACAACAAGGATGACAAGCTCATTGATGGAGGTATCTGAGCTAGACAGCTTAATTAAGGCCGACAGGTCACAGAAGAAGTGGTGAAGAGTGTTACCTCGAAAGAAAGAGAGACGAGCTAGAAGAAGAGTGTGCACAAGAGCACCTGCAAAAGATAAAAACCAGGATGCAATGACTAGTAAGACACAGACACTCTGACTCATGATTCTGGTATAGTGAAGGGGGTGGCAGATGGCCACATATCTATCATAGGCCATGGAGGTCAGAAGAAAGCTGTCAAGATCTGCAAAAAATAAGAAAAAATACACCTGAGAAATGCACCCAGAATATGAGATGGACTGACTGTGTGTTAGCATATTCATGAGCATCTTTGGAGCTGTGACTGATGAGAAAGAGATGTCTGTGAAGGCCAAGTGGCTGAGGAAGAAGTACATGGGGGTGTGGAGGTGAGAGTCCAGCCTGATGAGCAGGATGATGAGCAGGTTCCCCAGTACTGTGGTCAGGTATGTAGCCAGAAACAGGGCATAGTACATGCCTTGCTCCTCTGGTCTAATGGGTAGCCCCAGCAGAATGAACTCAGATGAACTGCTCTGGTTCCTTGTGCTCTTCATCTTCTGTTCGAGTTGAAAAAAAAAACAGCAACGTGAGAATGGATAGCATTGTGATTAAGGCATAATGATGCCAATGTTTTGGTTAATGTATTCCCACTTTCTAAAAATATCAAACTTTTAGAATGGTCAGTGAAGGTTGGTGACTTTAGAATGGTCAGTGGAGGTTGTTTGGTTCAGCATATTTTTGAGGAAACTGGAAATATCATAAAAATTATTAGATAAGATTAGCTTTGAGAAATCTAAGAATAATGATATTCTGAGATATGGACCTAGGTGAAAAACCAGGTCAGTCTCAATTAATAGCAAAGCTAGTCAATGATATAGAGTAGTTTGCTAGATTCATGATGCTCACTTAATTATAGAAGCATATCAACTAATGTCTAATATCTGAGGTTGTGCTAGAACTCAAAGACCCTAGTAGGTAGCTATGATGCTCCAATGTATGATGCAGAGACTTAAAGACACAGATCTATGTTGCTCTCTTGAAATATCAGATGATATGCTTTATACATGCCCTTCACATCTTCACCGGTCCAACATTTCCAGCTTTCTATCACTCTCTCTAGAGCAGCTTTCATGAGATAAGTATAAAAATTCCCTGTCTCAAGTTTTCTGTGTTCTCTCAACCAAAAGGTAATGATGCCTTTTCAGGTTTGTAGGATTCCAGGAAACATCTGGCTTCTCTAACTACACCTGGAATCTCCTGAGGAATCACTTGGTCTCTGTCTAATGTAATCAAATAACCTTCTCCCTTTTATTGGTTTTAATCCACATTTCTTTTGCTAATGGGTCTTATGTGATTTTTGTTGTTGTATTTATAACATTTCATTTATTATTGCTCCCCTCTTTATCAGTTAAAATTGGAACTATGTATGTGAACGATCACAAATAATAGCAAATAAAACATGTTGTTCTGTCTATTAAAACACAGATCCATGTTCCATAAATAAAATCAATTTGAATGTCTTTGTGTCTGAAAGCTGAGAAAATCTCAACTTTGTACTAATTGCTCATTGGTGGGGTTGGTGGTTAAAGTTCTCATTACTGCTGATATCTTGGTTGAAATTATATTTAAAAATCTCTACATTGTCCAGTCCCCTATCTTAAATGGTTTAATTTGGTTTTGTTACCAAAGATTAATTACACATTGAGTTATAACACCTATCACTATGTTTGTAGCAGCCAGTTTATCATAATGAAGTACTAGTTAGCAATTTTTTGGACATTGACTATTATTAGTATTGTTATTTCCAATATATAATATACAGCACTATTCAATATCTTTTTACATAAGCATATCCTTCTATCTATCTATCTATCTATCTATCTATCTATCTATCTATCTATCTACCTATAGATATAGATGTAAATAGAGATATAGATAAATGGAGATGGAGATGGATATAGAGATAGAGATAGAGATAGAGATAGATATGATAAATTCTCAGAAATATAATTTGAGGGACTGTATGTATTTATGATTTTAATAGACAGCCAAAGGCAAAAAGCTGCAGTTGATGAGGAAGCCTATTTTTAACATTATGTGAAATAGAGTCATGATAATTAAGTGTGGGGAGAGGGCAGGATTTGAGTACTAGGGGAACATGAAAGTCAAGACCACGGACAGTCTAGGAAAACAACTATGGAGCAGGAATATTACTGAAGAACCAGGGTGTATAAGACCATTTATGCTTGCATAGAAAGTTTTAATTCTCTGCTCATAGCATTTGTACATGCAAGAAAAGATTTGAGAAAAGAAGTAGCTAGATTTAAACATTATACTGTTTGGTGAGTAGAAGAGAATTACAATGAAAACAAGTATTAAAGGGAGGTGAACAGTGGGTTGTTGCAGAAGTTTCACTTTAGTATACTCACTGGTACACCTGAGTGTGTCAGTGGAAATAGATATAGTTACAGAGATTTGCCATAAAATTTAAAAGAATCCCAGCAAGACTTAATGATGATTGAAGACAAACAAACTATGCATCCCTAATTTCTTCTAAATTGAGTACTGCATGAATATGAAATAAATAAATTGTTCTACATGGAGACACTGTGTCATCCTATCATCTCAAATTTTAAATAAATAATCAATTCATGATAAAATAAACTGTACATAGGACTGTGGTGTTGGAAAGTAGAGCCTAAAATTGTAGTACACAATGGATTTACACACTCAAGCACATATACTAGTATGACTGACTGAAAATTCTCCCCCTACTTCTGCTTTGACATGCCCCTTTATATGATAAAAACAGATACCTTCAACTTCAAGGAGTGAGAGTGTTCTTCCATTTCTCTCTAGAAGGCATGGGAGACAGTATAATAAGTAGGGTTTCTAAAGGACAAAATATTTCATGGTGGCAGTCAGAAGCCTCATCAGCTCAGAACAAAACAAGGTTAGATATAACGACAAACATTTGCCTACAGCTCTTGAGAATTTGGTACAAACTCTAATTTTACAAATGACAGAGAGGATCCCAGGGGATATGACTACCACCTTGAGTCTAAATTAAAGACATGTTATAATTGTTATGTTTCCGTTGTCCCCTTGGAGAACACAACTACCTGTTGAAGTAGTAAAGGAGAGTTTGTTTATCCATGGAAGAATAAAGGTAAAAACAATAATGAAGCCACTAGGAACTTTATAGTCCACAAATCTCTTTAGCATCTTATTTATTTTGGGGGAAATATGACCGAAAGCACGTAATGAACTAAACTTGTGGTTTTGTGTGATAACCAAAGCTTGGAACCCCTTGGCACTATAATGATGACAGAAATTTGCTAAAATCATTACTTTGGATAAATGCTTATATATCATCACTACTCCAACCAAGGGGATAGAGCTAATCCATATAAAGCTCTATCTTTTCTTCAAAGTCAGTTCGATTGGTGTTACATGGATACAGTTCTCACATACCCAGAATATATCAGTAAAACTTTCCATTTAACTCGATACAAAATTCATTCCAAATCAGTCCCTATATTTCCAGTTCATATCACCAGAATCCTGGAAGTCTAAGTTCAAGGTGTGGTATTTTGCTCAAACATAATATTTTTATTAATACTTTGAGACTTTAATAATACATGCTATGCATTTTTGTTATATTGGTGCCCCCTCTATTCCTTTGCTCTAACTCTTCCTAGATTCACTCCCACCTTTTCCTACATTGTGCCCTCTGTTTTTATTATTTTTATATTCCAGATTCTATTTGTGTTGTTCATGTATGCCTGTGTGTGGCACCATCCACTGAAGCCTAGTGGGACAGAAAGAACACCCTTAATTCACTTAATTTTACCCTTATTCGTCCTTCCCTTGAAGCCACCAGTTGTAAATAGCTCCTCATGGGACTCATGACATAATAAATTTGTGGAAGAAATTACAAGCCTTGACAATTATGAATTGGAGTGACTATAATCATTGAAGAAAGACCTGCTACAATAAACCAAAAAAAAAAACTGTGTATGGTTTTGTTAAATGGAATTTGTGCCCAGTACTGGAATTTCTATGTTCTAGCCCTAAACTTCACTATTGTTGTATTTCTTTGGATATGAAATGCACCCCCCCCAAAGACTAATTCTTTATGGCTTTGTCTTCAGCCTGCTGAGCCAATGATTGAGATACAGTTGCATCATAATGACTCAGCCTATTAGTGAATGAAATCACTAAGCCCTAGGAATGAATGAAAGTGGAAGAGATGAATTATTTGAAGAATAAGACACTGGAGGAATGCCTTTCAAGAACATGATTTATTCCTTGGATTTATGTTCTCTTACCTCCCTCTTTTTCTCCCTCCCTACTTCCCTTGCTGGATCTACTTCTGGGATGTTATGATGCGAGCTGCTTTTCTTTTAATCATGCCCTACAGTATGTATTGCCTCAGCCTCCTCTTCATTTTTTTAAGTATATTGTTTCTTGAGAGCAAACATTGGTGTTTTTGTTGTAGAAACTGTAGAGTAACAAAACTCTGAATCTTGGATGCTTTTGAATCTTCTTTGTTTAAGGGCTTTCTGATAACATACTGGCAGATTCCATCTTCTTTAGAAAGATTGAAAATGTTCAGGATTTTACTAACTTTTGGGCCCCCAAATACCAATATACAGTAGTATCTCTCAGCCCAGGAATCTCCTTCTCTATTCTTTTTTATATAGTAACAAGGTTGGCATCCACAATGAATTTTTAAACAGACATGTATTTCCTCTGTCCATATATCTTTGGTTTATAACAGGAATACTTAATATTCAACATCAAATTGAATATTGCTATGGGGTCAAGACACTTTGCTTCATGAAGGGAAATCATGTTTGTTGTTCACACTTCTCATTTGGACCACATAATCCTTCTACTCTTCTCTCAGAGCATCAGCAGCTCCTTCTTTAACATGTGTTTATTATAGAAAGTATGAAAATTGCATACATGGTCCACTTCAATGACTTTCTAACATGAAGTGACCGGGCAGAATATATTCAGCTTCATATTTACACACCTGACACCTAGAAAGTGTCTCAAAAAATGAATGCTTTTGTTTAAAACCCAGGTGTGGGATATGAGGCTATTTTAGATTTTCTACATCAGCTAACTATGTTTTGATTTTCTTCTTGCTCTAACAATGACATGACAGTTTCTGTGTTTGTGTTATGATTGGGATTCTGGGGACAAAAATTCAGAGGGTATATAAATGCTATGGCCCCAAGAGGCAGAATTGGTTGTTTTGATCATTCAGTATGGGTTATTTGGGAGTTGTGATTGGTTGTTGTTGGTCCTGTGTGACAAAGTAGTCATGAAAAAAGTAGAAACAAGCATTTAAATATCCTGATGGTGAAGATCAATCTTGCCCCAAGGAAGTTGTTGCCCCTAAAGAGCAGGAATAGTCTAATGATAGTGTTGTCCCATTTCTGACCCCTGATTTTATTCAGGGACATCTTTATTCTGCTCTCTATCCTTTTTGTCTCTTTTATATAATGTTGGGGGTTGAAAGGGTGGAAAAGGTGTGGAGAAGGGTGGAAGAAGTAAACATACAAATTAGGCAAAGATAAGCTACACACTCCTCTTCAGTTTCCCTTAAATAAAGATCAGGTCTCCAAGAGACATCAACTGAAGTAGAAACAACAAATTAGAATGAGACTGAATAAGACTGGACACAGACCTTCATAGAACCATTGGGCAAGTCTGACCCAGGAGAAAAAAGATGGTCCCAAGAATAGCAAGGAAAGGAGTCAGAGATATACTCCACTCCCACAGTTTGGGGTCCCAAAAGAACACCAAACTACACAATAATAATGCATATGCTGAGGGCTTAGTTCAGTCCAATACAGGCTCTCTTATGATTGGTTCAGTGTATGTGAGACCCTATGAGCCCCACTTAGTTGATGCTGTGGGTTGCTTTCTTGTGGTGTACTCAGTTCCTCTGGCTCCTGGAATCCTGCCTCACCCTCTTCTATTAGGTTCACCTTGTTCACCTATTGTTTGGGTGTGTGTCTTTGCATCTGCTCCCATCAGTTACTGAATAATGCATCTCTGATGACAATTGGGCTAGGCACAGAACTAGCACTATAGCTGATAATTCTTAGGAATAACTTTAATGACTTTTTCTTGTTGGACATATTTGGTTCCATCCTAGATCTCTGGACTGATCAGAATCTGGTTCTGGGCCATCCATGAAACGCCATATATGGCCTCAGAGTGAAGAAGTGTTTAGTTGTCAACTCACACAAGTTCTTTGTCATCATTATACCAGCACATTTTCATGCTGGACATATTTGGTTCCATCCTGGATCTCTGGACTGATCAGAATCTGGTTCTGGGCCATCCATGAAACGCCATATATGGCCTCAGAGTGAAGAAGTATTTAGTTGTCAACTCACACAAGTTCTTTGTCATCATTATACCAGCACATTTTCAGGCACAACATATTGTAGGTTAAAGGTTTTTAGGTTGGGACAATGTTCTTGTCCTAATGCTGGGAGACTTACTTTGTTATTGAAGATGGTCAGGTTGTCTCTGTATCCCTCATTACTAGGATATTTCATTAGGCTCACACTCATAAATTCCAGGGCATTTCCACTATATGAGGTTTCTATTTCTCACCCCAATTTCAGCTGTCTTTCTTGAGTACTCTCTATCTCTCCATTCTTCCCACCATCACATAAACCCTCCTGTTTCCATCCCCAACCAGCCTTCATTCCCAGTTCACATACAAAGTCGAATGAACACTCCCTCCCCAGGGATATCCATGGAACACACCTTGAAACCTTTTTACTTAGTATCTGTGGGTCTGAGGATTTTAGCATGTTTATTCTTTACTTAACATCTAAGGTCCACATATGAGTCAGTACATATCAAGTTTGTTTTCCTGGGTCTGGGTTACCTCACTCAGGATTTTTCCCTAATTCCATTTATTTGCCTGCAAATTTCATGTTGTCATTGTCTTTAACAAGTGAAAACTATGGCATTGTATAAATAAACAATATCATATTTATCCATTCTTTGAGGGATATCTAGGTTGTTTCCACCAGTTTCTGGCTATTATAAATAAAGCTACTATGAACATAGTTGAGCAAGTGTCCTTTTGGCGGGATGAGACATCTCTTGAGTATATGTCCAGGAGTGTTATAGCTGGGTCTTGAGGCAGACAGAGTCAAATTTTTCTGAGGAAGCACCATATTGCTTTCAATAGTGGGTGTACAAGTTTGCAGTGTTTCCTTCACCCCACATCTGTCAGCATAAGCTGTTATATGTATTTTCAATCTTAGCCATTCTGACAGGTGCAAGGTGGAATCGTAAAGTAGATTAATTTACATTTCTCTTATGGTTAAGCATACTGAATATTTTAAAATGTGCCTGTGATTGTTTAAATATGCTTGGCTCAGGGAGTGGCACTCTTAGGAGGTTTGTCCTTGTTGGAGTAGGTGTGCCACAGTGGATGTGGGCTTGCATTCTCTCATTTTAGCTTCCTAGAAGCTAGTCTTTTCCTAGGAGCATTCTGATGAAGATGTAGAACTCTCAAATGCACTATGTCTGCCTGGATGATGCCATGCTGCTGCCTTGATGATACTGGACTGAACTTCTGAATCTTTAAACCAGCCCCAATTAAATGTTGTCTTCATAATAGTTGTCATGATCATGGTTCTGTTCACAGCAGTAAAAAACTAAGACAGTATTTCAATATTTTGAGATTCCTCTGTTGAGAATTCTCTTTTTAGAACTCTATGCTGTTTTAATTATATTATTTGATTTGTTGATGTCTAATTTTTGGTTTCTTTTATTTTGTATATTAGCCCTCTGTTGGATATAGAATAGGTAGAAATATTTTCTCATTCTATAGACTGATTTATTTTCTGGATGACTGTGTCCTTTGCTTTACAGAAACTTTTCAAATTTATTAGGTCTCATTTATTAATTGATGAAAAACCTGTTTCAACATCTATGTAAATGAAAAAAACAGCTAAGTATGGTGTTGGTGATTAGGTTGGTGCTGATAGCAGCCAATGGAGTGCTGCTGACAGCAGCATGTGATTTATAGGGTCAGTACCACTGATGGAAGAAATCCGGCAGGAATGCCTGGTGAGAAACTCTTAACTCTATTTAACTCTTAAGAGGCCAGAAAGAAAGAAAAGTATCAAAAGATAGTCTCTCTCTCTCTCTCTCTCTCTCTCTCTCTCTCTCTCTCACACACACACACACACACACACACACACACACACACACACACTCATACACACTCACTCATGCACACTCTAGCTAGACCCAACTCCTTGTTTCTTCAATTTCACAAGTGTACATGCTATGTTCTTAAGGGCATGCATATATACCTATGCATATATATATATATATATATATATATATATATACACACACATCATATATACATAGACACATAGATACACCATATATACATATATATCATATAAACATCATATATTCATACATATGATGTATATACATATATGATATATTGTATATATATATATATACATATATATATATATACATATATATATATATATGACAGAAATATATACATTTGCTGAATGGAGTAGAGAGTTCCAACAGCAACACTTTATTTTTTTCTTTCACCCCTTTTATTAGATATTTCCTTTATTTATATTTCAAATGTTATCCCCTTTCCTCGTTTCCCATCCAAAAATACCCTATCCCATTCCTTCTCCCCCTACATACCAACCCATCCGCTTCCCCTTCTCTGTCCTGGCATTCTCCTAGACTAGGGCATCTAGCCTTCTCAGAACCAAGGGTCTCTACTCTCTTTGATGTCCAACAAGACCATCCTCTGCTACATATGCAGCTGGAGCCATGGGTAGTACATGTGTACTTTTTTATTGGTATTTTAGTCCCTGTGATCTCTAGGGGTTCTGGTTGGTTCATATTGTTGTTCCTCCTATGGTGCTGCAAGTTCCTTCAACTCCTTGGGCCCTTTCTCTAGCTTCTCCATTGGAGTCCTTGTGTTCAGTCCAGTGGTTGGCTGAGAGCACCCACATCTGTATTTGTCACATACTGGCAGAACCTCTCAGGAGACAGCTATATCAGGCTCTTGTCAGCAAGCAATTGTTGGCATCCACAATAGTGTCTGGGTTTGGTGATTATAAATGGAATGGATCCCCAGGTGAGGCAGTCTCTGGATGGTCTTCTTTTATTGTGTGCTCCACAATTTTTCTCACTATCTCCTCCCATGGGTATTTTGTTCCCCCTTCTAGGAAGGACCAAAGTATCCATACTTTGGTATCTCTTCTTGAGCTTCATTTGGTCTGTGAATCATATATTGGGTATTCCAAGCTTCTGGGCTAATATCCACTTATCAGTGAATACATATCATGTTTGTTCTTTTGTGAGTGTGTTACGTCACTCAGGATGATATTTTCTAGTTCCTTACATTTGCCTAAGAATTTCATGAATTTGTTGTATTTAGTAGTTGAGTAATATTTTATTGTGCAAATGTACCACAGTTTTTGTATCCATTCCTCTGTTGAGGGACATCTGGGTTCTTTCCAGGTTCTGGCTATTATAAATTAGGCTGCTATGAACATAGTGGAGCATGTGTCTTTATTACAGGTTGGAGAATCTTCTGGGTATATTCTGAGGAGTGTTCTAGCTGGGTCCTCCTGTAGTAAATGTCCAATTTTCTAAGGACCTTCCAAACCAATTTCCAGAGTGGTTGTACCAGCTAGCAATCCAACAAGCAGCTTCTGGTTGTTTTAAAGGTGGCCACGTTACAGTGCAGAGTGCTTAGAATTTTCTTATGTTTACTCTTTGTTGTCTACAATACCAGGCAACTTCATGATGGACATTTATCATGGGACAGATGCCTTCAACTCCACTATGTTAAAACTAGGGGACTATTAGAAAAACTTTTTCTCCCCAGATGACAGTAGCCAACCTTATTCAACTGCTCAGGCAGAACAACAGCTCTTCCACAAGCAGTCCCCAATGAAGGTGGGTGTCTTAGTTAGGGTTTCATTGCTGTGAACAGACACCATGACCAATGCAAGTTTTATAAAAGACAACATTTAATTGGGGTTGACTTACAGGCTCAGAGGTTCAGTCCATTGTCATCAAGGCAGAAACATGGCAGCATCCAGGCAGGCATAGTACAGGAGGAGCTGAGAGTTCTACATCTTCATCTGAAGGCTGCTAGTGGAAGACTGACTTCCAGGCAGCCAGGGTGAGGGTTTTAAACCCACACCCACAGTGACACACCTACTCCAACAAGGCCACATCTCCTAATGATGTCACTTCCTGGGCCAATCTTATACAAACCATCACATTCCACTCCCTGGCCCCCATAGGCTTGTTCAAACATGAGTCTATGGGGGCCATACTTAATGCAAAATACATTTAGTCCAACTTCAAAAGTCCCTGTAGTCTATAGCAGTCTCAACAGTGTTAAAAGTCCAAAATTCAAGGTCTCTTCTGAGATTCATTCAATCACTTAACTGTAATCCTTCAAGCAAGACAGGAAACCAGCTGGGCAAAGTCCAAACTCTGCATCTCCATTTCTGATGGCAAAGCAGTCTTGATATCCAAATCCTTTTTCATCCTTATTGACTGCAATTAGGTTCTTTCTCCTGGGCTTGTTCCACTCCCTGTTAGCAGCTTTCCTTGGCAGGCATCCTGTGGCTCTGGCATCTTTAACATCTTGGGTACCCCAAGTCAATTTCAGCTTCACAGCTTCTTGTTCCAATGTCTGAGATCCACACATGATCTTCTGTGTATCTCCAAAGAGCTGGTGTCACTTCTCCAGCTCTGCCCTTTGTAGCACTCTAAGTTCAGATTGATCCACTCCACTGCCACTGCTGTTCTTGGTGGTCATCCCATGGTACTGGCATCTCCAATATGCTAGGGTCTTCCACTGCAATTATAATTCACCAAAGCCTCTCATAGGCTTTCTTTATAGTACCAAGCCTCAACTCCTTTGCATGACCCCTTCAGTCCTGGGCTGGCAATTACAACTGAGGGTACACTTTCACCAATGGCCTTTCATGGCCTCTCACAGTACCAAGCCTCAGCTGTTCTTCATGATGCCTTCGTGCCTTCAAAACCAGTACCACCTGGATGATTCTTACATATTACCAAGTACAGCTGCAGCATGAGGAACACTTGGCTATCTCTGGAATACAGTTTCTTTGTGCTCTCAGAAAACACTTCCTATATTTCACCTCAGTGATACTGGTCTTTTCTTAATCATCACTAAATTCTTAGCTCCAGCTAACAAGCATCAATTGTCCCAGTAGTCTCCTTCCTTTTAATATAAAGCCAGAGACACGTGGCCAAAGCTGCAGAGTTCTGCTGCGTGCAGGAGCTGGAACATTGGCCACCTTGTTCTATTACATTATCACTAGCTTCCTTTTTCCCAGCTCCTTCACTGCCTAAGTTGGCTGTCCTGAATCTTGCTCCTTAGACTGACCTTGAACTCAAGAGATCTGCATGCCTGTCTCCTAAGCACTGGGATTAAAGGTATGGTCCACCAAGCCTGGATTAAAGTTTTTCTTCACCTAGAATTTGTTCCTTCTAGGCTGGCCTTGAACTCAGAGATCTGCTTATCTTTGCCTCCTGGGATTAAAGGCTTGTACTACCATGCCTGGACCTAAAGTTAAACATGGCAGCATCCAGGCAGGTATGGTGCAGGAGGAGCTGAGAGTTCTCTCTCTTCAACTGAAGGCTGCTAGTGGAAGACTGACTTCCAGGCAGCCAGGGGGAGGGTCTTAAGCCCCACTTAAAGAATTCCGTGGCTTTCCAAATCCAAAGTCCCCAAATACACATTCTTCCGAACAAAAGCATGGTCAGGCCTATCACAGCAATACCCCACTCCTGGTACCAACTTATGTCTTAGTTAGGGTTTCACTGCTGTGAACAGACACCATGACCAATGCAAGTTTTATAAAAGACAACATTTAATTGGGGTTGGCTTACAGGCTCAGAGGTTCAGTCCATTGTCATCAAAGCAGAAACATGGCAGCATCCAGGCAGGCATAGTACAGGAGGAGCTGAGAGTTCTACATCTTCATCTGAAGGCTGCTAGTGGAAGACTGACTTCCAGGCAGCCAGGGTGAGGGTTTTAAACCCACACCCACAGTGACACACCTACTCCAACAAGGCCACACCTCCTAATGATGTCACTTCCTGGGCCAATCTTATACAAACCATCACAGTGGGGAAAGGAAGAACTACTGCAGGGACACAATGCTGCCAGGGGCTGCCTCCTGAACCTGAGTCTGACATCCTGCCTTTGTGGGTAGCAGGGCTGGTTGACGATAAAAGAAACCAAGTCATAACTACTGGCCCTTTGCCACTAGTGATCTTTATAACTGGCAAACTCAGAATTCCCCTTCATTCAATAAATAATCTCTGAGAGATGACCCTCTTTACCAGCCCACTTGGGATGACTACCAACAGGTTTTGCAGTATATTTTCATTGAGAGAGAGAGAGAGAGAGAGAGAGAGAGAGAGAGAGAGAGACCAGAGAGAGTCCAGGAAACTGGTTTCTGGCCCCATTGGCCCCAGGGGGGAACCCACCCAAATTGGTATTTCAACATTACTAAAGGGAAGGAGAAACTCAATCTTACTTCCAGTCTCTGTTGGCAAGTTTCAATGTGAATGTAAGACAGCCGACCAATTTGACCAAAGATAAAGAATATATTATTCAGAGAAATAAATAAAAGTTGTAATGGTTTCTTAGAAATGGTTATAGAGATATTTCAAAGTGAAAATAGCAATAGTTCAAACTTTTACTAATCAGGCAGCACTAGATATTAAGTAAAAAATGAAACTCTAGAGGGTTGAGAGATTAAGACAAAAGAGTCTGAGAGACTTAATGATAATGGCAGAGAAATGTTTAATGAGGGAGAAAGTGTCAAAAAGACAGATAAAAGAGTAGAGGCAACAGACTTGAACATGGTAAAGAGTGCTTGGAGTTTTTCTTATGTTTTGTTGTTTCTTATGTTTCTTGTAGGAAGCCATGGCCAAACCAGAAGACTGTAGGAAACATCTAAAACAAAGGGCTTCTAGAAAGCAATGTGCTTATTCAGGCACTGACACCAGGCCAGTGGCTTATCTGTGTAGGAGACGTCTAAAACAAATGATTTCTAGGGAAAGAGGTAAGGGGACCCTAAAGAACAAAAATGCCCCCACTAAGAAAAATGCCCTGGGTAATCTGCAAAATAGAGGGGAAATCCACCAGTTTCCTTACAATTAAAAAAAAAACCTCACATTTTATCTTGCTGAAACATGAAGACAAAATTCTTTTCAGCAGTTTATAAATGTCCTCCTGGTGGCATCAGAAAACAAACAAAACTATGAGAAGAGACCCAGGACCTCTTGGAGGTCTTGGGAAATTTGGACTATCAAGCCTCCACTAAGAAATTCCTACTCTGTAAACCACAGGAACCTCCCTAGATCCAGGGTTTATATATTAAGATAAGGTCAGAGGTGGCTCTGCAAGGCCAGAAAGTAATTATACACCAACTTTGGGGTTGCCAGAAGTGACTAAGCGCTTCCATTTTTTCATGGGTGAGAGATTTGATAGCCAGGTACCAGAGGCTGCTCCCTACCTACTGTGTTTGCACATCATTGAGCCCATGAGTGTTCTGGTTAAAGATGTAGACAAACTGTCACTGGGTCAAATCCTGACTGTCATCAATGCCAGGATGACTAATTTCTAGTCTCTTCTCTTAAATTCTCTCAGCTACACTGTTGCCCAACCCAGACCCTGATAGGCCTCTACATTACTGTTGAAACATTTTGGCCCACATTCATGGTACCACACCAGATCTTCAGGATACCCCCTTGATGGATTCAGAGATATGATTTGCCAATGACAACAGTTTCATTCAAGACAGAGATAAGTATGCTGGGTCAGCACTGGTCTCAAATACTGAGATCATATGGGTGGAGGCACTCCTGGTAGGAATGTCTTCTGAGATAGCTGAATTGATAGCTCTAACCAAGTCATGAGCTGAGAAAAGACATAATGCCATTACTACCACTCATGTCCATGGGCTGACTTACTGGAAGAAGGCCTTATGTGAGTAAAAGGAAAGACTATAAAAAAATTTAAAAAAAATCATCTTCCTACTCAGGACTCTATGGGGAACTAAGAAGCCGACCATCATACACTACCCAGGACACAAGAGAGGGAAGAACCCAGTTTCAGAGGTCAACAATCTTTCTTGCTCTTAACTGCCTTATATCATGGAATCCTGTGCTTCCTTACCACTCTAAGTATTCAAAAGATGCCATAAGCTAGACTAGAAATTTGCCCATGTCCCACTGTTATGGCAGATGGGAAAGAACACCAGGTTACAAACCTAGTAAGAGAGAAGAAATGAGATTACATGTACTGCAGAACATCTACTGTTCTTCCCACATGGACATCCAGAGAATACAGGATTTGCTAATATCAAGATCAAAGATGCCAACTCAAAGGTAGTTGAGATTGTCAAAAACAGTAAAGCCTGCCAGCTAGTTAATATGGTGGCTAAAGAAAAGAACCCTGGAAATAGGTTCAGAGACACAAAGAACAGAATCTTCTGAGAAATAGACTTCACAGAGGTAAAACCAGAAAAAAATTAGATATAAATATTTACTAATGGCTATAGATACCTTTTCGGGTTAGACTGAGGCTTTTCCCACCAATCATAAAACTACATCCATGGTGACAAAGCTTTCAGAGGCCATAGTGTCAAGGTATGGACTTTCTCAGATGATTAGGTCAAACAATTGACCAATGGACGAGCTTATATGTCCCACGTAAGTCAGAGACTAGACAATATTCTGGAGATTGATTGGCAACTTTATTGTACATATAGACCCCAGAGTTCAGAATGGGTAGACAAAAAACAAATCAAAACTCTAACTAAATTGACCTAAGATACTGACAATGATTGAGTTAACACTCTCCCCTTGCTCTCTACCTGGTATGAAACTCTCTTTTTGGGATGGTTTGTATATGCTTGGCCCAGGGAGCGGCACTATTAGTAGGTATAGCTTTGTTGCAGTAGGGGTGTCATTGTGGGTGTGGGCTTTTATATCCTTGTCCTAGCTGCCTGGATGTCAGCGCTCTGTTTGCCTTTGGAACAAGATATAGAATTCTCAGTTCCTCCTAGATCATGCTTGCCTAAACACTGGTATGCTTCTGCTTTGATGATAATGGACTGAATCTCTGAACCTGTAAGCCAGTCCCAATTAAATGTTGTCCTTATAAGTATTACCTTGGTCATGGTGTCTGTTCACAGCAGTAAAACCCTAAGATGCCTGACCAGATGGGGATCACCCCTTTCAAAATCATGTTTGGAATACCACTCTTCATTGTTCTTAACATACTGGCAGAGGTCATCACTGAGTTTTAGGATTCCTAATAGTTAGACAATCTCAAAGGTGTCCAATGGGTTCATAAACACGGTTGTTCTAAACTTCATATTCTCTATAAAGTAAGTCCTCTTCCAGCCAGGTGTCATTAAAACCTCATTAGAAAGGTAGCTCCCATCTTCTGCCTATTATAAATATGGCTGCTATGAACATAGTGGAGCATGTATCCTTAATACATGTTGGGGCATCTTCTGGGTATTGGCTCAGGAGTCCCCTCAGCTCCTTCGCTCCTTTCTCCAACTCCTCCATCAGAGACATAGCACTGGTATGTCTGGTATAGCTGGATCCTTAAGCAGTACTATGTTCAATTTTCTGATGAACCTCCAGACTGATTTCCAGAGTGGTTGTACTAGCCTGCAATCCCACCAGCAATGAAGAGGTGTTCCTCATTCTCTACATCCTTGCCTGCATCTGCTGTCCCTGAGTTTTTGATCTTAGCCACTCTGATTGGTGTGAGGTAGAAACAACCCAGATGTCCCTCAAACAGAGGACAGAAAATGTGGTCCATTTACACAATGGAATACTACTTGGCTATTAAAATCAATGACTTTGTGAAATTCCTAGACAAATGGATGGAACTTGAAAATATGATCCTGAGTGAGGTAACTCAGCCACAAAAGTACAAACACAGTATGCACTCTCTGACAAGTAGATATTAGCCCAAAAGTTCAGAATACCCAAAATTCAATCCACAGACCATATGAAGCCCAAGAAGAAGAAAGACCAAAGTGTGGGTGCTTCCATGCTTCTTAGAAAGGGGAACAAAATACCCACAAGAGGAAATACAGAAACAAAGAGTGATGCACAGGCTGACGGAAAGGCCATCCACAGACTGCCCCCACCTGGGGATCCATCCCATATACAGTCACCAAACCATGATTCTATTGTGGATCTTTCTGACAGAAGCCTGATATGGTTGTCTCTTGAGAGGCACTGACAGAGCCTGACAACTACAGAAGTGGATGCTTGCAGCCAGTCATTGGACTGAGTGCTATGTTCCTGATGGAGGAGTTGGAGAAAGGAGTGAAGGAGCTGAGGGGTTTTGCAGCCCCATGGGGAGAGCAATAGTGTCAACTGGCCAGACCCCCACTGGAGCTCCCAGGAACTGGACCACTAACCAAAGCGTACACACGGAGGGACCCATGGCTCCAGCTGCATATGTGGCAGAAGATGGCCTGGTTGGGCATCAGTGGGAAGAGGCCCTTGAGCCTGAGGGTGTTCAATGCCCCAGTGTAGGGGAGTGCCAGTGTTGGAAGATGGGAGTGGGTTGGTGGGTAGAGGAGCACCCTCATAGAGGCAGAGGAAAAGGGAATGGGATAGGGGGTTTTGGAAGGGGGAGACCAGGAGAGGAGATAGCATTAGAAATGCAAATAAAGGGCTTGCAGCGAGGCCGCCATCTTGCCTCGGAACACTGTGGACTGCTGGCAGTTGGGTAAGGTACGTGGACAGAGACCTAGCCTAGCATAGACTACCACGTCAGGCTTTTGCCTGCGCACAAAGCCAGAGGAGCTTGGCGGGAGATCTGGGCACCTACAGCTCGGTGCAGCTGTTGCTGACCACTGGGGTCTGGCTCTCTGGGCTTGCAGTGAGTGCTTCAGGTCACTGCGGATGACTAGCAGCTGGGGTCAGGTGCGTGGACAGAGACCTAACCTAGCATCGACTACCCTGTCAGGTTCTTGCCTGCACCCAGAGCCAGATCAGTTTGGCAGGCAGTCTCTGTACTGACCAGTGTGTGCACCAACCTGCTCACGGTTCTGTGCCTGGAGTACAGCCAGAGGCCAACATCTTGCCTCTGGAAACCACAGACAGCTAAACAGACAGAGACCTGTGGACTGAGAGTGCCACTATCTAGGTTCCAGCAGTCCAAACAGGGAACCTCCAGTCCTGTAGGGAATCCAGTGGTTAGACAGAGCCCTGAGATCCGCCACCATCTTGGAGCTGGTGGCCTGAACAGGTCACCATAGAGAACCAACAGAGGAGCCCAGGTCACCATAAATATCTAACAGATGAGTCCAGATCGGTAGGAAAAAAAATCTTATTCTTAAGAGCTGTCAACTAACTAGATAGGACAGGAGGAGATCGCAGGAGGCCAATTTCAGGTCCAGCAGCAAGCCTGGGGAAGACTTGGGTCCGGCCCAGCAGAGCTGAGGAGGTAATTCGGAGCCCAGTAGCAGAAACCTCCCTGTCTCCACCTCAGGAGCACGGACACCTCTACGACAGCAGCGCCAAAAACCAGGCTCACAGGAGCTTCAAACCCAACCAGTAACAATAGGGCCAACTAATTCCAGAGATAAACAGATGGCAAAAGGCAAATGTAGGAATGTTACTAACAGAAATTAAGGCAATATGGCAGCATCTGAA
This sequence comes from Apodemus agrarius, assembly GCA_964023405.1. NCBI lineage: Eukaryota > Metazoa > Chordata > Mammalia > Rodentia > Muridae > Apodemus > Apodemus agrarius. The sequence goes on from OZ030008.1 coordinate 148,751,575, forward strand.
CCCAATTCGCCAATCACAGCAAGTCCTAGATACCCTAACACACCAGAAAAACAAGAGTTGGATATAAAAACACTGGTCATGATGCTGCTAGAGGAGCACAAAAAAGACATAAACAAATCTCTTAAAGAAATGCATGGGAACATGAATAGGGTAGAAGCCCTTACAATACAAACACAAAAATCGCTTAAAGAATTCCAGGACAATATGGATCGACAGACACAAGCCAATAAGGAGGAAATGAAAAAAATCACTTAAAGAAATGCAGGAGAAATTGAGTCAACAGGCAGAAGTCATGAAAGAGGAAACACGAAAATCTCTTAAAGAATTGCAAGAAAACACAAACAAGTGAAGGAACTGAGCAAAACCATTCAAGATCTGAACACAGAGGTAGAAACAACTAAGAAATCACAAAGGGAGACAACTTTGGAGATAGAAAACATTGGGAAGAAATCAGGGGTCATAGATGCAAATATCAACAACAGAATACAAGAAATAGAGGTAAGAATCTTAGATGCTGAAGATACCATAGTAACCATTGATTCCACAATCAAAGAAAACGCAAAATGCAAAAGGCTTGTAACCCAAAACATCCAGGAAATCCAGGACACAATGAGAAGACCAAACCTAAGGATTATAGGGATAGATGAGAGTGAAGATCTACAATTTAAAGGGCCAGCAAATATCTTCAACAAAATGATGGAAGAAAACTTCCCTAACTTATAGAGAGATATGCCCATAAATATAAAAGAAGCTTACAGAACTCCAAACAGATTGGACCAGGACAGAAATAACTCCCATCCCATAATAATCAAAGCCCCAAATGTTCTAAACAAAGAAAGAATATTAAAAGCAGTAAGAGAGGATTCCCATCCAGCTGGCGGGGGAGCCAGCCTCAGCCAGCTTCCCAGGTGCACAGACCCAGCCTGCAGAACCAGGTACCCGAGATATCCCGAGTTTAAGACCTTCGGGGACTCAGGCCTGGAGCTGGAGCTGCGCACATAGTAGCGGTTTGGGGGACACCAGCCAATCCTGTGCTCTGTGCTCGCAGGGAGGACCTCGAACTCCCTGCAGTCAGCGCCATCTTCCCAGCTGATTCCCATCAAGCTGGCGAGGGAGCCAGCCTCAGCCAGCTTCCCAGGTGCTCAGACCCAGCCTGCAGAACCAGGGCGGACCTCAAACTCCCTGCAGCCAGCACCATCTTCCCAGCAGTTTCCCATCCAGCAAGAGGCGGGGTCAGACTCAGCCAGCTTCCCAGCAGCTTTGGACCAGCAGGCAGAACCAGGTAACTGAGATATCCTGAGTTTAAGACCTTTGGGGAATCAGGACACCAGACAGCAAACCCTGAGCAGGAGCAGTGCAGAGCAGCTGCCCAACAGGCAGAACCAAGTACCCGGGATATCCTGAGTTTAAGACCTCGGGGACTCAGGCCACCTGTCAGCAATCTGTGAGCAGGAGCCCTGCAGGGCAGTGGTTCAGGTGTCCCAGTCGCGGCGAAATAACCTTACGAACCCACAGGATGGTCAAGTACCAGCTAGGAACTACAGGACCAACTAACACCAGAGTTAACCAGATGGCAAAAGGCACACGTAAGATCGTTACTAACAGAAATCAAGGCAGTATGGCAGCATCCAAACCCAGTTCCCCGACAGCAATAAATCTTGGATACCTCGAAACACCAGAAAAACAAGACTCAGATCTAAAATCACTGGTCAGGATGCTGGTAGAGGAACACTTAGATAAATCTCTTAAAGTAATACATGAGAAAATAGATCAAAAGCTAGAAGCCCTTACAAGGCAAACACAATTAAATCTCGGATATCTCAACACACCACAAAAACAAGACTCAGAACTAAAACCACTGGTAAGGATGCTGATAGAGGATTACTTAGATAAATTTCTTAAAGTAATAGAGGAGAAAATAGATCAAAAGCTAGAAGCCCATACAAGGCAAACACAAAAATCACTTAAAGAAATCCAGGAGAATATAGAGCAAAAAACGAATCCCAATAAGGGGGAGAAACAAAAATCACTTAAAGAAATACAAGAGAACATGGGTCAACAAGTAGAAGTCATAAAAGAGGAAACACAAAAATCCCTTAAAGAATTACAGGAAAACACAAACAAGCAATTGAAAGATCTGAGCAAAACCATACAGAATCTACAAACAGAAGTAGAAACAACAACTAAGAAATCACAAAGGGAGACAAAGTTGGAGATAGAAAACCTTGGGAAGAAATCAGGAGTCATAGATGCAAATATCAACAATAGAATACAAGAGATAGAAGACAGAATCTCAGATGCTGAAGATACCATAGGAACCATGGATTCAACAATTAAAGAAAATGCAAAATGCAAAAAGCTGGTAACCCAAAACATTCAGGAAATCCAGGACACAATGAGAAGACCAAACCTAAGGATTATAGGGATAGATGAGAATGAATATCTACAACTTAAAGGGCCAGCAAATATCTTCTACAAAATTATGGAAGAAAACTTCCCCAACCTAAAGAGAGAGATGACCATGAATATACAAGAAGCCTATAGAACCCCATATAGACTGGACCAGAACAGAAATACTTTCCGTCACATAATAATCAAAACCCCAAATGTACTAAACAAAGAAAGAATATTAAAGGCAGTAAGAGAAAAAGGACAAGTAACATATAAAGGAAGACCTATCAGAATTACAGCAGACTTCTCACCTGAGACCATGAAAGCTAGAAGATCCTGCGAAGACCTCATGAAGACTCTAAGAGAATACAAACTTCAGCCAAAACTACTACACCCAGCAAAACTCTCAATTGCCATAGATGGGGAAACCAAGGTATTCCACGACAAAACAAAATTTGCACGATATTTATCTACAAACCCAGCCCTACAAAGGATAATACGGGAAAAATACCAACACAATGGGGGAAACTACACCCCAGAAGAAACAAGATAGAAACCCCCTCTCATCCAACCCAAAAGAAGAGAACCACTCAAATAAAAAAAAATAATGCCCAAAATGTCAGGAAGTAATAATTACTATTCCTTAATATCTCTTAATATCAATGGACTCAATTCCCCAATAAAAAGACACAGACTAACAGACTGGATACGGAAACAGGACCCTACATTTTGCTGCATACAGGAAACACATCTCAGTGTCAAAGACAAACACCACCTTAGAGTAAAAGGCTGGAAGACAATTTTACAAGCAAATGGTCTCAGGAAACAAGCTGGAGTAGCCATTCTAATATCAGATAAATTTGACTTTCAACCTAAAGTCATAAAAAGAGACTCAGAAGGTCACTTCTTGCTTGTCAAAGGGAAAATCCACCAAGAAAAATTCTCAATACTGAACATCTATGCCCCAAATGTAAGGGCACCCTCATTCATAAAAGAAACTTTACTAAAGCTTAAAGTACACATTGCACCTAACTCAATAATTGTGGGTGACTTCAACACTCCACTCTCCTCAATGGACCGATCAGGAAAGCAGAAACTAAACAGGGACACAGCGAAACTAATTGAAGCTTTGGACCAATTGGATTTAACAGATATATATAGAACATTCCATCCTAAAGCAAAAGAGTATACCTTTTTCTCAGCACAGCACGGTACCTTCTCAAAAACTGATAATATAATTGGTCACGATACAGACCTCAACAAATACAAGAAGACCGAACTAATCCCATGTCGCCTATAGGATCACTATGGAGTAAAAGTGGTCTTCAATAGCAAGAAGAACAACAGAAAGCCCACATACACATGGATACTGAACAATACTCTACTCAGTGACACCTTGGTCAAGGAAGAAATAAAGAAAGAAATCAAAGACTTTCTAGACTTCAATGAAAATGAAGGTAAGACCTACCCAATGAAAGCAGTGCTAAGAGGAAAACTCATAGCCCTGAGTGCCTCCAAAAGAAACTGGAGAGACCATACACTAGCAACTTAACAGCACACCTGAAGGCCCTGGAACAAAAAGAAGCTAATTCACCCAGAAGGAGTAGGAGAGAGGAAATCATCAAACTAAGGGCTGAAATCAATCAAGTAGAAACAAAGGAAACCATTCAAAGAATCAACAAAACCAAGAGCTGGTTCTTCGAGAAAATCAACAAGATAGATAAACCCTTAGCTAGACTAACCAAAGGGCACAGAGACAGTATCAAAATTAACAAAATTAGAAATGAAAAGGGGGATATAACAACAGAAACTGAGGAAATTCAAAAAATCATCAGATCCTACTACAATGACCTATACTCAAAACAACCGGAGAATCTGGAGGAAATGGACAATTTCCTAGACAGATACCAAATACCAAAATTAAATCAGCATCAAGTAGATCAGCTAAACAGTCCCATAACCCCTAAAGAAATAGAAGGGGTCATAGAAAGCCTCCCAACAAAAAAAGTATGGGACCAGATGGTTTAAGTGCAGAATTCTACCAGACCTTCAAAGAAGACTTAACACCAATACTCTTCAAACTATTCCACAAAATAGAAACAGAAGGGACACTGCCCAACTCATTCTTCGAAACCACAATTACGCTGATAACTAAACCACAAGAAGATCCAACAAAGAAAGAGAACTACAGGCCAATTTCTCTTATGAATATAGATGCAAAAATACTAAGTAAAATACTTGCCAACGGAATCCAAGAGCATATCAAAACGATGATTCACCATGACCAAGTAGGCTTCATTACAGGGATGCAGGGATGGTTCAATATACGGAAATCCATCAATGTAATCCACTATATAAACAAACTAAAAGAAAAAAACCACTTGGTCATCTCATTAGATGCTGAAAAAGCATTCAACAAAATTCAGCATCCTTTCATGCTAAAAGTCTTGGAAAGAGCAGGAATTCAAGGCCCATACCTAAACATAGTAAAAGCAATCTACAGCAAACCAGTAGCCAACATCAAAATAAATGGAGAGAAACTTGAAGCAATCCCACTAAAATCAGGGACTAGACAAGGCTGCCCTCTCTCTCCATATTTTTCAATATAGTACTTGAAGTTCTAGCGAGAGCAATTAGACAACATAAGGAAGTCACAGTGATACAAATTGGAAAGGAAGAAGTCAAAGTATCATTATTTGCAGATGATATGATAGTCTACATAAGCGACCCAAAAAACTCCACCAGAGAACTTCTACAGCTGATAAACAACTTCAGCAAAGTGGCTGGTTATAAAATTAGCTCAATCAAATCAGTAGCCTTCTTGTACTCAAAGGACAAGCAGGCTGAGGAAGAAGTTAGGGAAATAACACCCTTCACAATAGCCACAAACAACATAAAGTATCTTGGTGTAACTCTAACCAAACAACTGAAAGATCTGTATGACAGGAACTTCAAGTCCTTGAAGAAAGAAATCGAAGAAGACCTCAGAAAATGGAAAAATATCTCTTGCTCCTGGATTGGCAGGATCAATATAGTAAAAATGGCCATCTTGCCAAAAGCAATCTACAGATTCAATGCAATCCCCATCAAAATCCCAAATCAATTCTTCATAGATCTAGAAAGAGCAATTCTCAAATTCATCTGGAGCAACAAAAAACCCAGGATAGCTAAAACTATTCTCAACAATAAAAGGACTTCTGGGGGAATCAATATCCCTGACCTCAAACAGTACTACAGAGCAATTGTGTTAAAAACTGCATGGTATTGGTACAGCAACAGGCAAGTAGATCAATGGAATAGGATTGAAGACCCAGAAATCAACCCACAGACTCATGGTGACTTGGTCTTTGATAAAGGAGCCACAACCACCCAGTGGAAAAAAGATAGCCTTTTCAACAAATGGTGCTGGTTCAACTGGAGGTCAACATGCAGAAGAATGCGAATTGAACCACTCTTATCTCCTTGTACTAAGATCAACTGCAAGTGGATCAAGGACCTCCACATAAAACCAGACACACTGAAACTATTAGAAAAGAAACTTGGGAAGACCCTGGAGGACATGGGCACAGGGGGAAAGTTCCTTAACAGCACACCAATAGCTTATGCTCTAAGATCAAGAATTGACAAATGGGACCTCATAAAATTACAAAGTTTCTGTAAGGCAAAGAACACTTTCAGATGGACAAAACAGCAACCAACAAAGTGGGAAATGATCTTCACCAACCCCACATCCGACAGAGGGCTAATATCCAATATATACAAAGAACTCAAGAACCAAATAACCCTATCAATAAATGGGGTACAGAGCTAAACAAAGAATTTTCCCCAGCCGAAATTCGGATGGCCGAGAAACACCTTAAGAGATGTTCAACATCATTAGTCATCAGGGAAATGCAAATCAAAACAACCCTGAGATTCCACCTCACACCAGTCAGAATGGCTAAGATTAAAAACTCAAGAGACAACAAGTGCTGGCGAGGATGTGGAGAAAGAGGAACACTCCTCCACTATTGGTGGGATTGCAAAATGGTAAAACTGCTCTGGAAATCAGTATGGCAGTTCCTCAGAAAATTGGGCATGTCACTTCCAGAGGACCCTGGCATACCACTCCTAGGCATATACCTAGAGGATTCCCCTGCATACAATAAAGACACATGCTCCGCTATGTTTATAGCAGCCTTGTTTATATAGCCAGAAATTGGAAGGAGCCCAGATATCCCTCAAAAGAGGAATGGATACAGAAAATGTGGTATATTTATACAATGGAGTACTACTCAGCAATTAAAAATAATGAACTCATGCAATTTGTAGGTAAATGATTAGATCTGGAAAATATCATCCTAAGTGAGCTAACCATACACATGAAATTCAATCACTGATAAGTGGATATTAATGAGCCCAGAAGCCCTAAATTTTCAAGGCACAATTAGCAAGTCAAATGACTCCCAAGAAGAAGAAAGGAGAGGACCCTGGGCCTGTAAAGATTGGATCCAGTTTTCTGGAAACAAGCTGGAATAGCCATACTACTATCATATAAAATTGACTATCAACCTAAAGTCATCAAAAGAGACAAAGAAGGTCACTTCTTGCTGGTCAAAGGAAAACTCCACCAAGAAGAACTCACAATTCTAAACATCTATGCTCCAAATGCAAGGGCACTCTCATTTGTAAAAGAAACTTTACTAAAGAACAAAGCACACATTGTACCTAACACAATAATTGTGTGGGACCTCAACACTCCACTATCCTCAATGGACTGATCAGGAAAACAGAAACTAAACAGGGACACAGGGAAACTCATTGAAACTTTGGATCAATTGGATCTAATATACATATATATCCTATCATCCTAAAGCAAAAGACTATACCTTTTTCTCAGCAGTTCATGGTACCCTCTCCAAAATAGACCACATAATTGGTCACAAGACAGACCTCAACAAATATAAAAAGATTGAACTACTCCCATGCCTCCTATCTGATCACCATGGAGTAAGAGTGTTCTTCAATAGCAACAAAAGCAGCAGAAAAAATCCTCATATACATGGAGACTGAACAATATTCTACTCAATGATAACTTAGTCAAGGAAGAAATAAAGAAATAAAAGACTTTTTAGAATTTAATGAAAATTAAGGCACAACATACCCAAATCTATTGGACTCAATGAACGCAGTGCTAAGAGGAAAACTCATAGCCCTTAGTACCTCCAAAAAGAAACAGGAGAGAGCATATACTAGCCACTTAACAGCACACCTGAACGCTCTGGAACAAAAAGAAGCTATTTCACCCAGGAGGAGTAGACAACAGGAAATCATAAAATTCAAGGCTGAAATCAATCAAGTTGAAACAAAGAGAGCCATAGAAAGAATCAACAAAACCAGGAGCTGGTTCTTTGAGAAAATCAACAAAATAGATAAACCCTAGCCAGATTTACCAAAGGGCACAGAGACAGTATTCAAATCAACAAAATTAGAAATGAAAAGGGAGATATAACAACAGAAACTGAGGAAATTCAAAAAATCATCAGATCCTACTACAAAAGTCTATTCTCAACACAACTGGAGAATCTAGAAGAAATGTACAATTTCCTAGACAGATACCAAATTCCAAAATTAAATCGGGATCAAATAGATTGTCTAAACAGTCCCATAACTCCCAAAGAAATACAAGAGGTCATAGAAAGTCTTCCCACCAAAAAAAGCACAGGACGAGATGGTTTTAGTGCAGAATTCTCTCAGACCTTCAAAGAAGACCTAATACCAATACTCTTCAAACTATTCCACAAAATAGAAACAGAATGAACACTACCCAACTCATTCTACAATGCCATAGTTACCCTGATATTAAAACCACACAAAGACTCAACTAAGAAAGAAAACTTCAGACCAATCTCCCTTATGAACATCGATGAAAATTACTCAATAAAATTATTGCCAACTGAATCCAAGAACATATCAAAATGATCATTCACCATGATCAAGTTGGCTTCATCCCAGGGATGCAGGGACGGTACAATATACAGAAATCCATCAACGTAATCCACTACATAAACAAACTCAAAGAAAAAAGAACACTTGGTTATCTCATTGGATGCTGAAAAAGCATTTGACAAAATTCAGCATTTTTTCATGGTAAAAGTGTTGGAAAGAACAGGAATTCAAGGCCCATACCTAAACATAGTAAAAGCAATTTACAGCAGACTGATAGCCAACATCAAAGTAAACAGAGAGAAACTTGAAGCAATCCCACTAAAATCAGGGACTAGACAAGGCTACCCCCTCTTATCATATTTCTTCAATATAGTACTTGAGGTACTAGCTAGAGCAATTCGACAACATAAGGAAGTCAAAGGGATACAAATTGGAAAGAGAGAAGTCAAACTATCACTATTCTCAGATGATGTGATAGTATATTTAAGTGACCCAAAAAACTCCACCAGAGAACTCCTACAGCTGATAAACAACTTTAGCCAACTGGCTGGTTATAAAATCAACTCAAGCAAATCAGTAGCCTTCCTATACACAAAGGATAAGCAGGCCTAGAAAAAAATTAGGGAAATGACACCCTTCAAAATAACCACAAACAATATAAAGTATCTTGGTGTGACTCTAACTAAACAAGTGAGATTTATATGACAAAAACTTCAGGTCTCTGAGGAAGGAAATTGAAGTAGACCTCAGAAAATGGAAAAATCTTCATGCTCATGGGTTGGCAAGATTAATATAGTTAAAATGGCAATCTTCCCAAAAGCAATATACAGATTCAATGCAATCCCCACCAAAATCCGAACCCAGTTCTTCATAGGGTTAGAAAGAGCAATTCTCAAATTCATCTGGAATAACAAAAAAACCCAGGATAGCTAAAACTGTCATCAACAGTAAAAGAACTTCTGGGGGAATCAATATCCCAGACCTCAAGCAATACTACAGAGCAGTAGTGTTAAAAACTGCATGGTATTGGTACAGTGACAGGGAGGTGGATCAATGGAATAGGATCGAAGACCCATAATTGAACCCACACATCTATGGCCAATTGATCTTTGACAAAGGACCTGAAAACATCCAGTGGAAAAAAGATAGCTTTTTCAACAAATGGTGCTGGCTCAACTGGATTTCAACATGCACAAGAATGAGAATTGATCCACTCTTATCTACTTGTACTAAGCTCAACTCCAAGTGGATCAAGGACCTCCACATAAAACCAGACACACTAAAACTAATAGAAAAGAAACTGGGGAAGACCCTTGAGGACATTGGCTCAGGGGAAAATTCCTAAACAGAACACCAATTGCTTATGCTCTAAGATCAAGAATAAACAAAGGGGACCTCATAAAATTACAAAGTTTCTGTAAGGCAAAAGACACTGTCAAAAGGACAAATCGGCAACCAACAAATTGGGAAAAGATCTTCACCAGCCCCACATCTGACAGAGGGCTAATGTCCAATCTATACAAAGAACTCAAGAAGTTTGGCCCCAGAAAACCAAATAACCCTATCCACAAATGGGGTACAGAGCTAAACAAAGACTTTTCACCTGAAGAAATTCAGATGGCTGAGAAACACCCGAAAAAAATGTTCAACATCATTAGACATTAGGGAAATGCAAATCAAAACAACCCTGAGATTTTGCCTCACACCAGTCAGAATGGCTAAGATTAAAAACCCAGGAGACATCAGGTGTTGGCGAGGATGTGGAGAAAGAGGAACACTCCTCCACTGCTGGTGAGACTGCAAGCTAGTACAACCACTCTGGAAATCAGTCTTGTGGTTCCTCAGAATAATGGGGATGATACTTTCAGAGGATCCAGCCATACCACTCCTGGGCATATACCCAGAAGATTCCCCAGCATCCAATAAGGATACATGCTTCACTATGTTCATAGCAGCCTTATTTATAATAGCCAGAAGCTGGAAAGGTCCCAGATGTCCCTCAACAGAGGAATGGATACAAAAAATGTGGTATATAGACACAATGGATTACTTTTCAGCCATTAGAAACAATGAATTCATGAAATTCTTAGAGAAATGGATGGAGCTGGAGAACATCATACTAAGTGAGGTAACCCAGTCTCAAAAGAATACCCAAGGTATGCACTCACTGATAAGTGGATATTAGCCTAGACTCTTGGGATACCAAAGGCACAATCCACATATCAAATGATATCCGACAATAAGGAAGGAGTGGACACTGGTGCTGGAAAGGATCAAAACATCAGTGTAGCGGAATACCAGAATAGGGTAGTGGGAAGGGGTGGATGGGGGAACAAGGGGAGGGAAAAGGGCATGTGGGACCTTTGGGGGATGGGGAACTAGAAAAAGGGAAATGAAATGTAAATATAGAATATGTCCAATAAATAATATAAAAAAGAAATGCAAATAAAAACATATCCAATAAAAAAAAAGAAAATAAAGGAAGGTCCCTTCCATCACCCTGGAGGTCCACAGGATTGCAATATAGAATCACAGACTCATTTACAGTTGAAGATGACAGACCAAGAGGTGGAAAACTTAGCCTCAGTAATCCCCCTTGTCTTCTACTGATGAGACTCCTATACAAGCCCCAGGTACACCACAAGGACTGGACAATGGGAACCGTGACCCACTCTAAAATATGATAGTCCAGTCTTTTCTGGTCACCAATACATGCAGCCCTGAGTTAACTGAGTCATAAAGACATAGCCCTGTTACTAAATATTTTCATGAGATTAGATAAACTTCAGGAAGTCCCACGGTTGAGCCTGTTGGTTACCAGAAAAAGTGGGAATGGGAGACCAAATCTTTTAGGATCAGATATCATCTTTGGTAACCTGCCTAAGGTTGAACTCAAGTAAACTAACAGGCCAGTATCTAGCTCTAATTTCCATGTTACCCCTCAACAAATACTGTATCTAGCACAATTTCCTAGGTTATTTACCAACAAATCTGCACCCACCAGATGCAGCCTGTCCCTGACACTTCACTTCCTAACAACCAGCAATCAGGGGGAAAACAGAAGTTTGTTTCCCGGAACCAGCCAATTATGTTAAAGGCTAAAATGAACCCCCACAAATCAGATGTGTATCAAGCTAGATACACCCCCTCTTGCCTCTATAATTACATGCTTAAAACTGGGCCCATGGCTTCATCTTTCTGCTGTGTCATAGTTGGCTGAGAACCAAAGCTTGAGTCTAAATAAAGAGATCCTAATGTGCTTAAAAGGGATTCAGCTCCTTAGTTGTTGTTTTAGTGGTCACAAATCTTTCAAGGCACAACAATAGCACACCTGAAATCTCTAGGAAAAAGAAGGAAACACATCTAGAAAGAGTAGATGGCTTGAAATAATCAATCTCAGGGCTGAAGTGTATCAATTATAAATGAAGATAATGATACAAAGAATCAACAAAACCAAAAGCTGGTTATTTGAGAAAATCAGCAAGATAGACAAATCCTTCACAAACCTAATTAAAAGGCACAGAGGCAGTACACAAATTAGCAAAATAAAAAATCAAAAGGGAGACATAATAGTAACTGAGGAAGTATAAAAAAATCATTAGAACCTACTTTAAAAGCCTATACTCTACAAAACAGGAAAATCTAAGCAAATGGATGATTTTGGAGACAGATACCACTTACCAAAGTTAAATCAAGATCATGTAAATTGCCGGGCGGTGGTGGCGCACACCTGTAATACCAGCACTTGGGAGGCAGAGGCAGGCAGATTTCTGAGTTCGAGGCCACCCTGGTCTACAGAGTGAGTTCCAGGACAGCTGGAGCTACACAGAGAAACCATGTCTCTAAAAAAAACCAAAAAAAAAAAAAGAAAAAAAAGATCATGTAAACTATCTAAACTATCCCCAAACTCCTAATGAAATAGAAGCAAGCATTGAAAATCTTCTGACTGAAAACATCTCAGGGCCAGATGGTTTTAGTGCAGAATTCTACCAGACCTTCAAAAAACTAACACAAATATTCTTCAAACCATTTCACAAAATAGAAATGCAAAGAATACTACCTAATTCATTTTTATGAGGCCACAGTCACCCTGATACCTAAACCATACAAAAACTCAACAAAGAGAATTTCAAATCAATTTCACTTATGATCATCTACACAAAAATATTCAAAAAAATGTTTAAAGCAAATCCAGGAAAATATCAGAACCATCATTCAATCAAGTAGACTTCATCCCAGGGATACATGGATGGTTCAACATAAGAAAACCCATCAGCATAGCTCACCATATAAACAAACTGAAAGGCAAAATCATGTGATCATCTCATTAGATGCTGAAAAAAACTATTGAAAAAATTCAGCATCCCTTCATGTTAATAGTCCTAGAGAGATCAAGGATTCAAGGCACATACTTGAATATAATAAATGTAATAGACAGCAAGCCAATAGACAACATGAAATTGAATGGAAAGAAACTTGAATCAATTACACTAAAATTAGGCACAAAATAAGACTGCCTATTCTCTCCCTACTTATCCAATATATTACTCAAAACTCTAGCTAGAACAATTAGACAACAAAAGATCAATTGAATACAAATTGCAAAGGAAGAAATAAAGGTATCACTATTCATGGATGATATGATAGTATATATAAGCCATCCCAAATTTTCTACCAGAGAAACCCTTTAGCTCTTAAGAAACTTAAGCAAAGTGGCTGGTTATAAAATTAACTCAAAGAAGTCAGTAGCCCTTCTTTATACAAATGATAAACAGGAAGAGAAAGAAATTAAGAATACAACACTTTTCACATTAGTTACAAATAATGTAAAATATCTTGCTATAACTTTAAGCAAGGAAAGAGCTATAGCACAAGAAATTCAAGACCCTGAAAAAAAAGAAATGAAAGAATATATCAACAAATTAAAAAATCTCCCATGTTCATAGATCAGTAGGATTAACATAGTGAAATGGAAATCTTACCAAAAGCAATCTACAGATTTACTGCAATGCTCATCAAAATTCCATCAAACTTTTAAAGATCTTGAAGGAATAATTCCCAACTTCATATGGAAAAACAAGAAAACAAGCAAGCAAACAAACAAAAACAGGACAGCCAAAACAATTCTAAATAATAAAATAACCTTTGGAGGCATCACTATCCCTGACCTCAAGTTGTACTATAGAGCAATAGTGATAAAAACTATGTTACTTGTACAGAAGCAGACAAGTTGATCAATTAAATCAAGTTGAAGACCTAGATATAAACCCTTATGCCCATGGACACTTGATTTCAACAAAGAAGCTAAAACTATACAATGAAAAAATCTTCAATAAATGGTGCTGGTCTAACTGGAGGCCTACATTTAGAAGAATGCACATTATCTATATTTATCACACTGCATAAAACTCAAGTCCAAGTGGATTCAGGATCTCAACCTAAAACCAAATAAACTAAACCAAATTGAAGAGAAAATGCAAAATAACTTTGGATACATTGGCACAGGAACAGATTCCTGAGAACACCAATGGCTCAAGCCCTACGTTCAACAATTGATAAATGTGACCTCATAAAACTGAAGTTTCTGTAAGGCAAAACACACTATCATCAGGACAATGTGGTAGCCTACAGATTGGGAAAAGATATTCACTAACCCTACATCTGACAGAGTGCTAACATCCAAAACATATAAAGAACTCAATAAGTTATACTCTAAAAAATCAAATAATCCAATTAAAAATGGGATGCAGAACCAAACAGAATTCTCAGCTGAAGAATCTTGAAAGGCCAAGAAGCATTTAAAGAAATGTTCAACATCCTTAGTCATCAGGGAAATGCAAATTAAAATGACCCTGTGATTCTACCTTATGTCAATCAAAATGGCTAACATCAATAAATAAAGGGACATCATAAACTGGAGAGGATGTAGAAATAGGGAAACACTCCTCCAGTGTTGGTGGGATTGTAAACTGGTAAAATCACCATGGAAATCAATCTGGAAGTTTCTCAAAAAATGGAAATATTTTTACCTCAAGATCTAGCTATTCAACCTCTGGGTATGTACCAAAAGAATATTCCATCATACCCCAAGGACACATGCTCCACTATATTCAAGGAGCTTTGTAATAGAAACTCGAAACAACCTATATGTCAACCCCTAACCAAAGAAAGGATATCAAAAAGGTATTTCATTTACACAATGGAATACTTTGGAGCTATTAAAATCAAGGGCCTCATGATTTTTACAGGCAAATTGATGGAACTAGAATATATCATCCTGAGCAAGGTAAGCCAGACTCTAAAGGAAATGCATGGTAAGTACCCACTGATAGGTGGCTGTTAGCTATAAACTACAGAATACCCATACTACACTCCACATGAAAAGGAAGGCCCAATCAAGGATATTTGAATCACACTTAGAAATGGAAACAAAAAATAGTGGTAAGAGGCAGAGGGATGGAAGGAACTGGGTAGAGAGGTAAGTGTTACGTAAATGGGAAGACAGGATTGGATATGGAAAGAAGCAGGAGAGTGGCCCAGAGGCCCAGGAGAATTAATGGAAATATAAAACTGTCAGGGATTGGGGGGAGGTGGAAGAATCTTTAGGAAGTCCCAGAGACCTGGGATAGGAGAGGACCCTGGGAGTCGATTCAAGTTACTTTGGCCAAGATGCCTAACTGTGGCAACATGGATCCTGAAAAGGACATCTCCTTCATCCAGTCTATAACCCCAGTATAGCAAAAAGGACACCAACACATCCAAAACTTTTGACCCCAAATTTGTCCTGGATAGAAGAAATGCAG
Source organism: Apodemus agrarius (assembly GCA_964023405.1). NCBI lineage: Eukaryota > Metazoa > Chordata > Mammalia > Rodentia > Muridae > Apodemus > Apodemus agrarius. Next base: position 148,766,697 of record OZ030008.1, read on the forward strand.
GGATTGAGCAGAGATGGAAGGAATGAACAATTGATTCTCTTGAAGATGACCTGGGTTCAGTTCTCAGCACTCTCATAGTGGCTCACAACTTCCCATAACTCCAATTCCAGAGGATCAAATGCCCACTTCTGGCCTCCTCAGGCACTGCATTCACATTGTACACATACACTAATACACATAACATTACAAAAATAAATGTATTTTTGAAGATATTGATACATGGTTATTATTTTTCTTTGAGAATCTCATGCATATTTACAGTAAAATCTTCACATATATCTTTTTTCTATCTAATTTCTCCCAGATTACCCCAAAACAAATGCCTCCCTAGTTCTTTTTTTGATTAATTAATTTAATTTTTACATTCCATATATTATTCCCCCTCATCCCCTATCTACTCTCTGTTTCACATGCCATAAATCCTCCCCATGCCTGTCTCCACATGGTTGTGCCCACCCCCCCCATCCTGCCCCACACCCCAACCCCTAAACTCCCTGGGGCCTCCAGTATCTTCATGGTTAGGTGCAGCATCTCTGAATGACCTGGCAGCCCTCTATTGTACGTGTGTTGGGGGTCTCATATCAGCTGTTTATGGTGCCTCTCTGGTGGTCCAGTGTTGGAGAGATCTCAGGGGACCCAATTAAATGAGACTGTGGGTACTCTTACAGAAATGCCCTTTTCTTCATCTTCTTTCACCCTTCTCTAATTCAAAAACAGGGGTCGGCTACTTCTTTCCATTGGTTGGGTGCAAATATCTGCATCTGACTCATTCAGCTCCTTGTTGGGGGCTCCTGTAGTGTCATCATGCTTGGTTCCTTTCTGTGAGTGCTCCATAGTCTCAGTAATACTTGGGCACCTCCCCCTGTGCTGGATCTGACTTTGGGTCTGTCTCTAGACCCTTTTTTTCTTCAGGCTTCTCTCCATTTCCATACCTGTAATTCTTTCATAAAGGCACAATTATGGGTCAGAATTGTGACTATGGGATGGTCCCCTCACTTAATGGTCTGTCTTTGTGCTGGAGGTGGACTCTTTAAGTTCCCTTTACCTACTGTTGGTCATTTCATCTAAGGTCCTCCCACTTTGAGTTCTGAGAGTCTCATCTAAAAGGTCTCTGGTGCTTTCTGGAGTCTTCCCCCAAACCTCCTATCTCCTGAGGTTGCCTGTTTCCATTCTTTCTGCTGGCTCTCGGGTCTTCAGTCCTTTTCCCTCACCCCAAATCAGATCATGTTTCCTTCCCCCCCCCACTTCCTCCCCCTGCCCACTTTCCCTTACAAGTACCCCCTCCCTCTTTATTTGTGATTGCTTTGTTCTCCCTCCAACATGGGACTGAGCTGTTCTCACTTGGGCACTTCAGCTTGTTGGCCTTTTTGAGTTCTGTGGACTATATCTCTGGTACTCTGTACTTTTTAACATCTACTTATTAGTAAGAACATACCATGCTTGTCCTTTTGGGTCTGAGTTACCTCAGTCAGGATGATATTTTCTAGTCCTGTTATATTTTTCTTTTTTTCCTTTATTTAATTTACATCCCAGTCACAGCTCCTCCTTCAAGTCTCACTCTCCCACAGCCCCTCCTCACATCCTACCACATCTTCCCTTCTGAAAGTGTAGAGACAATACCTGGGTATCCCCTTCACACATCAACTTTCTGCAGGACTAGGTTCATCTTTTCCCACTGAGGCCAGACAAGGGAGCCCAGTTAGGGGAATGGGTTCCACAGGCAGGCAACAGCTTTAGAAAATGACTCCATTACAGTTGTTGGGAGGCCCATATTAAGAGTGCTGCATATCTGCTATATGTTTACAAGGCCTAGGTATAGCTAGTGTGTGCTCTTTGGTTGGTCATTCAGTCTCTAAAAGCCCCCAAGGTTCCAAGTAACCTGATACTATTCATCTTCCTGTGGAGTTCCTATCCTCTTCAGAGACCTCAATCCTTGCCCCCAACTCTTCCTTCAGAGTCCCCACTCTCTATCCAATGTTTGGCTATGAGTCTGCATTGCTGCTGTTTCAGTAAGCACCTAGTTGAAGTCTCTTTGAGGACAGTTATGATAATCTGCTGTCTGAAAGCTTAAAAGCATATAATTAATAGTATTAATACTATTAATAAGGGATTGGTGCTTGCCCATGTTATGAGTCTCAAGTTGGGCTGGTAATTGGTTGGACACCCCTCCAGTCTCTGCTCCATCTTTGTCCATGGATGTTTTGTAGACAAAAGTTTTGTGTGAGAGTTGGTGTCCTTATCCCTCCACTGTGGTTGCTGCTTGGCTACATGGGGTGACCTCTTCAGGTTCCATACCCACACTGCTATGAGTCTAGGCAAAAGCCACCCCAATTGACTTCTAGGATCCTCCCTTATCCCAGGTCTCTGGCATGTTCTTGAGATGACCCCTAACCCTAAGTCCTGCCATCTTGACATTTCCATCCATTCTTCTGGTCCTCTGGCTTCTCTCCTGTCTCTCCTCACATCTAATCCTGAATGTTCCCCAACATTTGGTTCCCCATGCCCTCTCCCACTCAGTTTCCTCCCTCCATCTGCATTCTATGATGACTTTATTTCCAGTTCTATGTGAGATTTAAGCATCTTCACTTGTGCCTTCATTCTTGATTGAAGACTAAGGGCTTTGAACATTTTTAAGTGTTTCTTGGCCATTCAAAATTAGAATATTGAGAATTCTCTGTTTAGCTGTGTACACCATTTTTTTTAAGTTGGATTATTTGTGTTGTTGGTGTTAAACTTCTTGAATTTTTTATAAATTTTGGATGTTAGCTCCCCTGTCACTTGTAGGCTATTGAAGATCCTTTCCAAATCTGTAGGCTGCTGTTTTGTTCTACTGATAGTGTCCTTTGCCTTACAGAAGCTGTGCAGTTTCATGAGGTTCCATTAATCAATTGTTGATCTTAGAACCTGAGCCATTGGTGTTCTGTTCAACAGTGTCTCTTGTACCAATGTTCTCAAGGGCTTTTCCCACTTTCTCCTTTATGAGATTTAGTGTAGCCTGTTTTATGTTAATTTCCTTGATCCACTTGTGTTTGAGTTTTGTGCACAGTGATAAATATGGATTTTTAATTTTTGTACATGTAGACATCCAGTTAGACCACACCATTTGTTGAAGATTGTCTCTTTTATACATTGTATGATTTTGAGTCCTTTGCCAGAAATCAAGTGTCCATAGGTATAGAAGTTTATTTTTGGGTCTTTGGTTTGATTCCATTGATCAGTGTGTCTGTTTTTCTACCAAGAACATGTGGTTTTTATCACTATTGTTCTGTAGTACAGTTTGAGGAAAGGGATGGTCACTCCTCCTGAGTTTCTTTTATTCTCCAGGATTGAATTTACTGTCCTGGGATTTTATTTTTCCCTATGAAGTTGAGAATTACTCTTTCAAAGTTGATAAAAAGTTGCATTGGAATTTTGATGGGGATTGCATTTAATCTGTTGATTGCTTTTGTTAAGATGGACATTTTCACTATGTTAATCCTACTTACCCATGAATGTCCATTGTCTGATATCACAGTCTTTCTTCAGGGACTTGATCTTTCACTTACTTTATTTGAGTTATACCAAGATATATTATATAATTTGGGACTACTATAAAGGGGGCTGTTTTCCATAAATTCTTCTTGGCCCATTTATCATTCATGTAAAGGAGAGTGACTGCTTTCTTTCAGTTCATTTTGTATCCAGTAATTTTGCTTAAGACATTTTTCAGGTGTAGAAGATCTCTGGTAGGATTTTGGTGTCTTTAATGTATGCTATCATTATACTATCATATCTATTACAAATACTGATACTTTCACTATTTGCTTGGAGATTTATGTTACCTCGATTTCCTTTAGTTGTATTATTACTCTGGATAGAAGTTCAACTCCTATATTGGATAGGGAGGGAGTGGGCTCCCTTGTCTAGTCCCTGATTTTAGTAGCATTGCTTTAAGTTTCTCCCCATTTAGCTTAATTTTGCTTATTGGGTTGCTGTAAATTGCTTTGATTAGGTTTAGTTATACATCTTATACCCCTAATCTCTCTAATAAATTTAATTTAGGAGTGTTTAGGCAAAGGCCTTTTCAGCAACTAAAGAGATGATCACATAATTTTTTTCTTCAATATCTATATATGGTGGATTACACTGATGGATTATTTGTGAATTGTACCATCCCTGCAAACCTGGGATATAGCCCATTTGACCATGATGCATGATGATTTTGTTATGTTCCTGGATTCAATTCATGAGTATTTTATTGAGTTAATTTTTGCATCAATGTTCAAAAAAGAAATCAGCCTAAAGTTCTCTATCCTTGCTTAACCTTTATGAGCTTTAAGTATCTTCATGATTATAGGTTTATAGAATGAGTTTGGCATTTTTCCTTCTTTTTCTATTTTGTGGAATAGTTGGAGGAGTATTGCTATTAGCTCTTCTTTGAAATTCTGGTAGAACTCTGTACAAAAATCATCTGGTCTTAGGGGATTTTTGTTTCTATCTTTGGTTTCCTTGGGAGATTTTAATGACTGCTCCCATTTCTTAAGGGATTATAAGGTAGTTTAAATACATTGGCTGATCTTGATTTAACTTTAGTAATTGGTATCTGTCTGGAAAATCATCCATTTTATTAAGTTTTTCCACTTTTGCAAAGAACAGGCTTTTGAAGTAAGACCTAATGATTCTTTGAATTTGACAAGTGTCTGTGGTTATCTCTCCCTTTTCATTGCTGATTTTGTTCATTTGGACACTGTATCTTAAGGGTTTGTCTATCTTGTTAATTTTCTTAAGGAAATAGTTCTTAGTTTCATTGATTAACTTTGTATTCTCCTCCTCCTCCTCCTCCTCCTCCTCCTCTTTTTGTTAGTTTCAATCCCGATTTTGATTATTTCCTGCCTTCTACTTCTCTTTGTACTGCCTGCTTCTTGCCCCCGCCCCGCTTTCAGTTGTACTTTTAATTTGCTGGTATAAGAAATACCTAATTTCTTACTGAAAAAAATTTAGGTCTATGAACTTTATTCTGAGCACTGCTTTCATTGTGTTCCATGAATTTGCATCCCTTGTGCTTTCATTTTCATTGAGTCCTAGAAAGTCTATAATTTCTTTATTTTTTTCCCTGAGCCAGTGATCATTCAGTAGAAAGTTATTTAATTTTCATGAGTGTGTAGGCTTTTCTGTTTTTCTGTTGTTGAAGTCTGCCTTTAATCCATGGTGGTCTGATAAGACAACTTTCTTGTGTCTTTTGAGGCTTGCTTCTTGACCAACTATATGGTCAGTATAGGTCAATATAGTCAAGGATCTATGAGGTGCTGAGATGTTGTATTCTTCTTTTTTGGCTATTTTATTTATTTACATTTCAATTGGTATTTCCCTTCCTGGTCGTTCCTCTGCAACCCCCATCCCATCACCTCTCCCATTTGCCTCTAAGAGGGTGTTCACCCCACCCATACATCCATTCCTGCCTCACCCCTCTAACATCCTACACTGGTGATTTAATCTTACACAGAACCAAGGGCCTGCCCTCCAATTGATGCCTGATAAGGCAATCCTCTGTTATATGTATAGCAGGAGCCATGGACACATTCATGTATACTCTTTGGTTGGTTGTTTAATCCCAGGAGCCTCTGGCGTTTCCATATAGTTAATATTGTTCTTCCTAGAGAGCTTCCATACCCTCAATTCCTACAGTCCTTCATGTAACCCTTCCATTTGGGTCCCTAGGTTCAGTCCAACAGCTGGCTGTGAGTATATGCATCTGTCTTCATCATATGCTGATATAGTGTCTAAGAGGACAGTCATGCTAGGCTCCTATCTGGGAATACTTCTTGACATCAGCAATAGTGTTGGGGTTTGTTGTCTGCAGATGCGATGGATCCCAAGGTGGAGGCGTCTTTGGATGGCCTTTCCTTCAGGCTCTGCTCAATTTCTCCCACTGTATTTCCGTTATACAGGAACAGTTCTGGGTTTAAAATTTTGAGATGGGTCAGTTGCCCAATTTGTAAACTGGGGGTCATGCCTATCTATTAGAGGTGGCCTTTTCAGGTTACATCTCCCATCTGTTGGGTATTTTGGCTAATATTATTCCCTTTAGGTTATGGGAAGCTCTTGCTTCCCTGGCATCTGGAACTTACTGGTGGTTACCCCTTTTCCTTAGGCCCCACAGCTACATAATTCTAGACATTTTCATGGCACACTCTACTTCTATCCTGCTGTTCTCCTTTTTAACCTCCTCCCTCTTTTCTCCCTCTAAGGTTCCTCCTTTCCTCTACCTCATGTGATTATTTTGTTCCTCCTTCTAATAAGGATTGAAGCTACCACATTTCGGTCTTCCTTCTTGTTAAGCTTCAAGTGATCTGTGAGTTGTATCATAGCTACTCTGAGCTTTTGGGTTATTATACACTTAGCAGTATGTACATACCATGTGTGTTCTTTTGGGTCTGGTTTACCTTACTCAGGATATTTTCTAGTTCTATCCATTTGCCTGCAAATTTCATGATGCCATCACTTTTAATAGCTGAATAGTACTCCATTGTGCAAATGTAGCACATTTTCTGTATTCATTCTTCCACAGAGGGACATCTGGGATATTTCCAGCTTCTGGCCAATATAAATAAGGCTGCTATGAACATAGTAGGACACCTGTCCTTTGTTATATCTTGGAGCATCTTTTGGGTATAAGCCTAGTAGTGGGATAGCTGTGTCTTCAGGTAAAGCTATTTCCAATTTTCTGAGGAAACACCAGATTGTTTCCCAAAGGTGGTTTTATCAGTTTGCAATCCCACTGGCAATGAATGAGTGTTCCTCTTTTGCTACACCCTTGCCAGCATATGCTGTCTCCTGCATTTTTTATTTGTTTTTTTTCGAGTCAGGGTTTCTCTTTATGTGGTCCTGGCTGTCCTGGAACTCACTCTGTAGAAGAGGCTGGCGTTGAACTCAGAAATCTGCCTGCCTCTGCCTCCTAGAGTGCTGGGATTACAGGCATGCACCACCACTGCTTGGCTGCATTTTTTATCTTAACCATTCTGCTTGGTGGGAGGTAGAATATCAGTATCATTTTTGATTAGCATTTCCCTGATGACTAAGAATGTTGAACATTTCTCATTAGGTGTTTCTCAGCCATTTGTGATTATTCAGTTGAGAATTCTTTGTTTAGGTCTGTACTGGATTTTAGTGGGTTATTTGATTCTCTGGAATCTCACTTCTTGAGTTCTTTGTATATTTTGGATATTAGCACTCTATTAAATTTAGGGTGGGTAAAGATCTTTTCCCAATATGTAGGTTGCAGTTTTGTCCTATTGACAGAGTCCTTTTCCTTAAAGAAGGTTTTCATTTTCATGAGGTCTCATTTGTTAGTTGTTGACCTTAGATCCTAAACCATTTGGGTTCTCTTCAGGAAATTTTCTCCTATTCTGATATGTTTGAGACACCCTCCCCCACACTTTCTCTTCTATTCAATTCACAAAATCAAAAGATAAGGAACATTATCTAATTCATACTATGAATCCACAGTTATGCTGATACATAATTACACAAAGACCCAACAAAGAATGAGAACTTCTGAACAATTTCTCTTGTGAATATTGATGCAAAAGTACACAATAAAATTTTCACAAATTGAATCCAAGAACACATCAAAATAATCATTCAACATGATCAAGTAGGCTTTATCCCCGGGATGCAGGAATAGTTCAATATATGGAAATCCATCAATGTAATCTATTATAAAAACAAACTCAATAAAAAACTCCACATGATCATCTCATTAGATGCTGAAAAAGCCTTTGATAAAATACAACACTCCTTCATGTTAAATGTCTTGTAGAGATCAGGAATCCAAGGCACTTGCCTAAACATAATAAAAGTAATATACTGCAAAGCAATAGCTAACATCAACTTGCAACAATGCCTCTAAAATCAGGGACAAGACAAAGTTTTCCAATATCTCTTATATTTATTCAATATAGTACATGAAGTTCTAGGCAGAGAAGTTATTCTTCTGTTTTAGAGAGAAATATGATATAGATGTTTAGGTTTATTTGATTCATAATATTTGTTAGTTTTATCATTTCTCTGTTTAGTTTTTGTCTAAATGACTGGTCAGTTGGTGAGACTAGGGTGTTGCAGTCTCCTCCTATGAATGTGCGGTGTTCAATGTGTGATGTTAGCTTTAGCAATATTTCTTTTATGAATGTGGGTGTACTTGTGTTTGAGGCATAGATGTTCAGAATTTTGATATCATTGTGGTAGGTATTTCATTTGATGACTACATTGTATCCTTTCCTGTCTCTTCAATAATTTTGATTGATTGTCTATTTTTTAGATATTAGAAAGGTTAGGCTGTCTTCTTTCTTGAGTCTTTTAGCTTGAAAACATTCTCCAGCCCTTTACTCTGAAAACATTCTCCAGCCAGTACCTATCTTTATTGATGAGGTGTGTTTTTTGTATGCAGCAGTATCATGGATCCTGGTTTCATATCCCTTCTGTTAACCTATGTCTTTTTATTGGGGAATTAAGTCCATTGATATTGAGAGATATTAACTAACAATAATTGTTATTTCCTATTATTTTGATGCTCGTTGTGTTAGTGCTAGAAAAAGAGAGTGAGAAAGAGAGAGAGGGAGAATGTGTGTGTGTGTGTGTGTGTGTGTGTGTGTGTGTGTGTGTGTACCTTCCTTGTTTTTTTGTGTTGATATGGAATCACTTATTTCATGGATGTACTTATCCTGTTGGAGTTGGTGATTTCATTCTATTATTATTTTCTGTATGGCTGGATTTGTGGAGAGATATTGTTTGAATTTGGATTTGTCTTGAAATAATATGTTTTCTCCATCAATGATGATTGAGAGTTATGCTGGGTGTAGAATCTAGGTTGGCCTCTGTGGATTTTTAGAAATTGCAAAATATCTGACCATGTTCTTCTAAATTTTAAATTCTTGTTGAAAATTCAGGTGCAATTCAGATAGGTTTGCCATTTTAGGTTTCCTTGCCTTTTCCTCTTGCCACTTTTAATATTCATTCTTTTTTATAGATTTCATGTTTTTATTATTATATGCAAGAACATTTTCTTTTCTGGTCCAGTCGAATTTGTGTTCTATAAGACATGTATTTCTTTAGGTTGAGAAAGTTTTCTTTTATGAGTTTGTTGAAAAAATGTTCTGTACCTTGGAGCTTGGACTCTTCATCTTCTTCTTTTCTTATTATTCTTAGGTTAGGTCTTTTCATGATATCCCAGATTCTCTGGATGGTTTGTGTCATGAATTTTTTTAAATTTAACGTTTTCTTTGACTGATATATTAGTTTCTTCTATTGTATCTTCTACACCTGAGATTTTTCTCTTTCTTTTTATGTATTTATTTGGAGATGTTTGCATCTTGTTTCTGTTCAGCTACCTAGGTTTTCTATCTCCATCATTCCCTGAGTTTTCTTATTGTATTTTCCTCTATTTCCTTAAATGATTTATTCATTTCTTCTTTAAAGACCTGTACTATTTCATAAGTCTGGATTTAATGTCTAGTCTTTTGCTTTGATTGTATTAGTATATCAAGGGTTTGTTGTAGTAGGTCTATTTTTTGTAGGTGACATATTACTCTGTGTTTTGTTGACTGTATTCTTTGAAGGCCTTTTAGACATCTGGATAGCTTTGTTCCCTGGATGTTCCTGTTGTAGTAGGTATTAGGAGCAGGGCTATTCTCTATTGTCATGGTTCAGCAGGCCTCTAATGCCTTGGACAGTCTGATTATGATTATGCATGTCTGTGTAGTTCAGGAGCTGTAGGTCTGATTATTTCGGCAGAGAAGTTGAGAAAGAATGGAGGTCTGCCTGGGCTAGGTGGCTGCTCAGGGAAGTTTGTCTTCTTAGTTACTTTTCTATTGCTATGATAAAAGCACCATGACCAAGGCAACTTACAAAAGAAAGATTTTATTTGGGTTCAAAGTTTAAGGTTTTTAAACTATATGACCATAATGATATGTAGCAAGGAAGCAGAAGGACATGGTAACTAGAGAAGCTGAGAGCTTATGTTGATTCACAAGGAAGAGACAAAGATCAACCCTGGGAATCATGTGGACTTTTTAAATCTAAAATTCCAACTCCAGTCACAGCTTTCCATCAATATGTCCACACCAACTAATCCGTTCTAAGCAGGTCCACTGACTAGAGACCAAGAATTCAAATACATGAACCTATAAGAGCCATTATCACTAAACTACTACACATTGAATGGAAGGCTAAGCGGATCCTTCCAAGAGAGTATAAAAATATAGAGGGTATTTTTTCAGAGACAATAGTACACAAAAAGGAAAATGTAAAAAAAAATACAGCAATTTCTCTTTTAAAATCAAAACTAAACAAGACTCTAGACAAGGTAAATTTCAGTAATCTAGGCAAAACTGTTAAATCTTTAAGAAAAATAGTGAAAATATTAAAAAAACTGATTAGCTTCAAGAGATAAAATGATACAACTGAGGAGAGATCAAAGGCCTCTAATGCCTTGGACAGTCTGATTATGATTATGCATGTCTGTGTAGTTCAGGAGCTGTAGGTCTGATTATTTGGGCAGAGAAGTTGAGAAAGAATGGAGGTCTGCCTGGGCTAGGTGGCTGCTCAGGGAATACTGCCAGTTTTCTACTATACAAGTCTAGAAATTAATGTGTATTTTAAAAATATTGTTATTAAACTGTTATAGGTATAAGAATAAATATACGATTTACAATAGAGCACAAATATCTATATTTTGTGTAGTTTACATCACTTATCTGTGTGGATATTATTTCTAAAGATGTTTACTAACTAAATAAAATGTCCAATAGGTATATAAAATATTGCTTGTTTTAAAAATAATAATTAGCACAATTTTAAGACACTTGCACACATGCTTATTCTCACAGTAGCTTAAGTGCCACTAAATGTTAGTTGAACAGCATTTCACTAGCCATTTAACTCTTCTGTGCTACTTTACAGAAATATCTGTTCAATTGTCACTTTCTATCAATTGAATTAAGTCCCCCTGCTTGGGCATAAAACTATTCTCAGTGACCAAAGCAAAATGCATTTAAGGGATATGACATTTTTGTAGATAAACAAGATTACTTTCTTTTCATAATAAAATATATTTCAATCTAACTTCTCTGCAAACCTGCTTGAACTCAATTAAAGATTATCAGACTTTCTGATATCTACCTTGATCACCAACTCAGAAAAGAATTCTCAGAAAGCTTTCTTCTTGGCACACAAAAAATTTCACATAATCACAGCACCCCCTGGAGCCTAATGCCAAAGTTTTGACTCTGGGTGTGCTATCTCAGCACCCTCTGTTTCCAGGACCTTCATGTTCCATATGGGACTTATCCTTACCATTCTTTTTATTTTTTTATAGAGAACAGTTTCATTTTAGTTATTGAACAAGGAAAAGTCCTTGTCAAAAAACACAACAAACTAAGCACTTGGTTACCACCACAAAAATTGAAAGAAATGGATAAGATTACAAATATCATTTGGAGGAAAGATGGACATCGGTTGGTCATGGGTACCAAATTATTTTTAGGCAGGAAAAATAAGTGTTGAATTTTTTTCACTGTGTAGTGATTATAAATACTACATATTACCCCAAAGTCTAGAGTAGATAATTTCATACTAAGACATGGTAAATGTTTGAGGAAACTACTCTAATTTCTTTTATTTTGATATTGTAAACTATGTACATGCATATAAACAACAAATATGTTATCAATATCTGCAACTTTTGTGTGTCAACTAAAACTTAAATGTAAAGGGCAGAAAAGATGGCTCAGTGAATAAGAGCACTGACTGACTCCCAAGAAAGCTAGGTTTAATTACCAGCATTCCTATGGTAGCTTACAGACATCTGTAAGCCTAGAGTCAAGGGATCTGATACCAGCTTCTGATCCTTACTGGCAGTACACACAAGCATGATGCACAGGCATACATATGAGAAAAATATACAATAAAAAATAAAAAAAATAAATGCTAATTGAGTCACTGCAAAGTAATCAGTACTTTTATCTTTATATGTTAAGATAAATGTCTTTTATTTGATATCTGGAAAGATAAAATATAAAAATAAAATTGTAAATCTAAGAGAAAAACTATTATTTTATCTTCAGAGAGGAAAAAAAATTGGTACAAAAGTTACAAACCTGTTTAATAAAAAGATGTAGTGATGAATAAATTAACAATTAGAATATTTGCAAAACAAAGAAAAATTGGTAGAATATTTGTAGGAAATCCTCCTAAGATGCTGAAGCAAGAGAATTAAATAGAAAACAAAACTGTGTAAGAAGAGTGAAGGAAAGAGAGCCACATGAAATTTCACTGACAGAACAAAGATGAATGCAGAAAAAAGAAAGAAATAGGGATGCTAACAAGGAAGGCCATGCCCATCACTGTGAACAAATTCTCTTGCTGAGGATATTTCTCAGTGCTCCTTTCATGTCCCGGTTCCTCAGACTATAAATAAAGGGATTCAGCATTGGTGTGACTACATTGTACATCACAGCCACAATGGCGTCCTGTTCATTAGTGTTATTAGATGAGGGGAGAAAATATAGTCCAATGATGGCTCCATAGTACAAGGAAACCACACAGAGGTGAGAGCCACATGTGGACAAAGCTTTGTAGATTCCCTTGATAGAGGGAATTTTCAGAATAGTGACCCCTATGTGGCCATAAGAGACCAGAATGCATATGAATGGCAGGGTAATGATCACATTACCTAAAATAAGGATGACCATCTTATTCATAGTGGTATCTGAGCTGGACAGCTTCAACAAGGCAGACAGGTCACAGAAATAGTGGGAGATGGTATTGTTTCTAAAGTGAGTTAGGTGAGCCAAGAGAAGGGTATGCACAAGAGCATTGGCAGAAGATAAGACACAGGACATAACTAATAGAAGAACACAGAGGGTCTGACTCATCATGGTGGTATAGTGAAGAGGATGGCAGATGGCCACATACCTGTCATAGGCCATGGATGTCAGAAGAAAACTGTCGAGATCAGCAAAAAATAAGAAAAAATACACCTGGGAAACACACCCAGCATATGAGATGGACTGACTGTGTGTCAGCATATTCATGAACATCTTTGGAGCTGTGACTGATGAGAAAGAAATGTCTGTGAAGGCCAAGTGGCTGAGGAAGAAGTACATGGGGGTGTGGAGGTGAGAGTCCAGCCTGATGAGTAGGATGATTAGCAGGTTTCCCATCACAGTTGTCAGGTACATGGTTAGGAACAGGGCAGAGTACAGGCCTTGGTCCTCTGCTCGAATGGGGAGCCCCAGGAGAATGAACTCAGACACAGTGCTCTCATTATGCATCTTCATGCTTTTTTTCTTCTGCTGAGAGTGAAAGGAGAAATGAGAAAGAAAGAGTAGTGATGTAGACTATTACAGTTTGAGAACATTTTTTTGAATCACCAGTACTGAAAATAACATTACTTTGACTGTTTTAAACCAAAAATTAAGATTTTCTCACAGTAATGTGCTAGTCATCCTTTAGGAAGAGATACATTTTGAGAACCTTAAAAACAACAGAATGTGTTTTAGAGGGAAGCTGTGAAATTCAGAACAATTATTAACTTAGACCTAGTTCCTGATCAAGGTGTCTGGATTTCACCATAACAGTGCTTTATTAAGGTCTTAGCATATAAGTTTGTACTAGCAAATAGAAAACTCAATAGAATTTCAATGATCATCTATTTTAACCTTTCTGGAATTCACTTGCATGAGGATATCTTTCCACAAATTAAATTGAGGTAGTGTAACACATCTTCTTTGTATCTGTGAAATATTAGGATCTGGGAACTTAGTGGAAGAAAGATGGTCAAAGAATCTAGTGCATGAATTTCAGCCAACAATATAATTTACTAATATCAGCTTGCAATCAGCCATGAGTTCTTCCTGTAATAACAGTTGCTCAGTCAATGAGCTTACTCTTCCATCACTCTTCCTAGGCTGAATAAAATAACACCTGATTACATGTTAACATCTTCAGCTCTAACCTTTGCATCTCATTCAGGTACCAAGAACACCTGAAAATGCTTGACCTTTCTGCCACTTCTTAGATAAGCCAAGGATATTCTTTGCATTTTTCTAGCAAAAGCACATCACCTACTTTACTTTTAACCTGTGTTTAAGCCAAAGGCTTACTTTTTATGCATTTCCTATACTTTTCCTTTGCTGCTAAACTAAAATTCTCTTTTATCTGTAACCATTCCCCATGAACACGAATAATTAATAAACAATAAAAAGGAATATGATAAAGTTAGAGTTGATATCCTATCTGCTGGGAGAGCTAAGTGGTTATATTCTCTGGAAAGACTTGAATAATGACCAGGTTTTCTCCGATTGTCTGCAATCTGTTTCCATCTTCATCCTTTCAAAGTCAATCTGCAAATTTTCCAAACTTGCTCAAGACCATCCTTAAAATTCCTATATATCATCAATCTCACTCTAAAAAAATCACTTAATGTGATGCTTTCTGAAATTAATTATAATTCATTTCTTACTAATTTCAGTGTTAATAATAATTACTTAATTACAAGGAAAATGTTAATATATCTACAGGTAGATGGTTTCTAGTATTTTGCTATTTTGAGAAATATTTCAATAAGCAATATATTCTTATGTTATTTTATATAGTATATGTGATATATTCAGAAATAGGTTTAGAGAAAGAGGCATACATTGTTTTGATGAAATAGCAGATCTTAAGAGGCCAAGGTGATGAAGTAGCTGATACATCTTCTATGAAAAGTAGTGGAAGAATATACATAGGAAGATTGTAAAAATAGGTCTCTAGGCAAGTGCTTGGAAGAGCAGTACTTGGGGCTTTGAGAAATAAGGAAGATCCAAAGTAATTGCTCACAACAGAAATGTAAATGTTGGAGAATATATGAGCAGGAGACAGATATAATGTCTAATTTATTGTGAAGGAAAAGTTCCCATCTGTTCAAGTACAGTAACATGTAAGAAAAATAAAGTATTCAAAATTAGAAAATGGTTTGCTAGCTGCCAGGTAGGAAGTAGATTGGAAAAGCCAAAAATACTACCTGGCATATGAACATCAGGAGCTATTATGGTTAAAGTAATAGATATTTGGAAAGAAGTTGGATGAAAACACAATAGAAATTGTGTCTTAAAGTTTAAATGTGACCAAAGAAGATGATTTTCCTGCTTTATTTCAAAAATGGATGTTTTTTCCTGTTATGGTAGATAGGTCTGAATTCCACTGGGCTCTGTGGCAGAGCACCCTTTTAGAGGCAAAGAGGATGGGGTAGAGTGTTAGTGGAGGAGTGACTGGGAAGGTGGACAGTATTTGAAATGTAAATAAATAACATAAAAACAAAAGAAACAAACAAAAACGTAAATGGATAAGGTTAACTCACATATTCTATTGCAAGTTTGTTTTGTTTTGTTTTGTTTGTTTTTTTTGAGGGAGGTAATGTCTTTTTATCTTAAGAGTTGACCAGGTTCTCTATGCAAGGTAAATTATTTTGTAGAGAACTGTATGTTTTTGAAGTTATGATCCTTACAATTTTAAATGCATGCTGACCAGAGAGACAGACAAAGAGAAAAACAGACAGAATGAGACAGAAACAGACACAAAGACAGAGAGGCACAGTGAGACCCAACCATATCCAGTAATGAAGATGCATGTACATTCTATGCTTGATCCAACAGACTAACTTATAGGATGAACACAGATACCTTTAGCTAAGAAGTTTGGGAAAATTCTTCCATTTCTCTCTAGAAGAAACACAACATAGGGAAAGAGCTGGATCATCTGAAGCAGTCATAAATCCATTGCAAGGATCAGAATAGTAATCAGTTCAAAATTAGATAGGACAGGTACATGAACATGTACATTGTCCATCTCTCCTGGGAAGTTCATGTGATCTCTAATTTTGAAAATCATGTAAAAGATCTAGAGTACAATGCCTGTCCCCAGATCCAAATTAGAGCCATACAGGATAAAATTGTTATGTTGTCATTGACTCCCTTAGGGAAAGAACTATTTTGAAGCAAGCATGAGAGTCCCTTTACCCTTGAAAAACAAATAGAACAAGATCCCCCATCATTTTTTCCTGTTTAAAACAGTATGAGACAATATAAAAGAATTCTTTATATTTATGGATTGTTTTCTAGCTCAGAATGCTAAAATCTATTGAAGCCCTAACAACAAATGTATTCCTTTGAAAATTATGATTATAATAAAGTAATGAATATTAAAAGAACTGTTAAAGATAGGTTCCTAATCTAATGAGATTAGTATTTCTCTTAAAAAAAGAGATATAAGAATGCCCTTCCCATCTCCCAAGTTGAAGCCACAACAAGCAGAAAGCAATCTGTAGACAGTAAAATACTGAGAAGATTATCCCATCAGAATGCCACAGAGAAAAACATTATGCCACCCTTTTGAATTTGAACTCCAAATTTCCAGAACTGTGGGAAAATATATGCCATTAAGCCAATTTGTACAATATTATCATGACAGTGAATGAGTAGTAAACAATGTAAATATCGGTTTACATATAAAAATTATGAGTAGTGATTCACTGATCTGCTAGTGGACTCACAGACTAGAAGAAGCCCAGGTAGGCTTCCTGCCATTCAAACTTCTCATTATCTCAGTGCCTCCCCATTCCAAGTTCCTTGATGTGGTAAATTGAATACGCTTGGCCCATAGAAGAGTGGCATTGTTAAAAGGTTTGGCCTTGTTGGTGTGTCACACTTGGGTGGGTTTTGAAGCTCTGCCCAGTGCAGAGTAGTCAGTTTTCTCCTGGCATCAGTCTGATCAAGATGCAGAACTTTTTTTTCTTTTAGATTATTTATTAGAGATATTCTATATTTACATTTCATTTCCCTCTTTCTGGTTCCTCATCCCCAAAAGGTCTCACATGCCCTTTTCCCTCCCCTTGTTCCCCCATCCACCCCTTCCCAATACCCTGTTCTGGTATTCCCCTACACTGATGTTTTGATCCTTTCTAGCACCAGTGTCCACTCCTTCCTTATTGTCGGATATCATTTGATATGTGGATTGTGTCTTTGGTGTCCCAAGAGTCTAGGCTAATATCCATTTATCAGTGAGTGCATACCATGGGTATTCTGTTGAGACTGGGTTACCTCACTTAGTATGATGTTCTCCAGCTCCATCCATTTCTCTAAGAATTTCATGAATTCATTGTTTCTAATGCTGAATGGTACTCCATTGTGTATATATACCACATTTTTTGTATCCATTCCTCCGTTGAGGTACATCTGGGTTCTTTCCAGCTTCTGGCTATTATAAGTAAGGCTGCTATGAACATAGTGGAGCATGTATCCTTATTGCATGCTGGGGAATCTTCTGGGTATATGCCCAAGAGTGGTATGGCTGGGTCCTCCAGAAGTATCATGCCCATTTTTCTGAGGAACCGCCAGACTGATTTCCAGAGTGGTTGTACTAGCTTACAGTCCCACTAGCAGTAGAGGAGTGTTCCTCTTTCTCCACATCCTTGCTAACACCTGATGCTTCCTGAGTTTTTAATCTTAGCCATTCTGACTGTTGTGAGGTGAAATCTCAGGGTTGTTTTTATTTGCATTTCTCTAATGACTAATGATGTTGAACGTTTTTTAAGGTGTTTCTCAGCCATCTGAATTTCTTCAGGTGAAAAGTCTTTGTTTACCTCTGTACCCTATTTTTGGATAGGTTTATTTGGTTTTCTGGGGTCGAACTTCTTGAGTTCTTTGTGTACATGGGATATTAGCCCTTTGGCAGATGTAGGGTTGGTGAAGATCATTTCCCAATTTGTTGGTTGCCGATTTGTCCTTTTGACAGTGTCTTTTGCCTTATAGAAACTTTAATTTTATGAGGTCCCCCTTTGTCTATTCTTGATCTTAGAGCATATGCAATTGGTGTTCTGTTCAGGAATTTCCCCCTGAGCCAATGTCCTCAAGGTTCTTCCCCAGTTTCTTTTCTATTAGTTTCAGTGTGTCTGGTTTTATGTGGAGGTCCTTAATGCACTTGGAGTTGAGCTTAGTGCAAGTAGATAAGAGTGGATCAATTCTCATTCTTGTGCATGTTGTCCTCCAGTTGAGCCAGCACCATTTGTTGAAAAGGCTATCATTTTTTCCACTGGATGTTTTCAGGTCCTTTGTCGAAGATCAATTGGCCATAGAAGTGTGGGTTCAATTCTGGGTCTTCGGTCCTATTCCATTGATCTTCCTCCCTGTCACTGTACCAATACCATGCAGTTTTTAACACTACTGCTCTGTAATATTGCTTGAGGTCTGGGATATTGATTCCCCTAGAAGTTCTTTTACTGTTGATGATAGTTTTAGCTATCCTGGGTTTTTTGTTATTCCAGATGAATTTGAGAATTGCTCTTTCTAACTCTATGAAGAACTGAGTTTGGATTTTGATGGGAATTGCATTGAATCTGTATATTGTTTTTGGCAAGATTGCCATTTTAACTATATTAATCCTGCCAACCCACGAGCATGGAAGATTTTTCTATTTTCTGAGGTCTTCTTCAATTTCTTTCATTAGAGACTTGATGTTTTTGTCATATAAATCTTTCACTTGTTTAGTTTGAGTCACACCAAGATACTTTATATTGTTTGTGGCTACTGGTCTGTTGTAAATTGTTTTTACTATGTTTAAGTATGGGCCTTGTATTCCTGTTCTTTCCAAGACTTTTAGCATGAAAGGATGCTGAATTTTGTCAAATTCTTTTCAGCATCCAATGAGATGACCATGTGGTCTTTTTCCTTTGAGTTTGTTTATGTAGTGGATTATGCTGATGGATTTCCATATATTGAACCATCCCTGCATCCCTGGGATAAAGCCAACTTGATCATGGTCAATTATCGTTTTGATGAGTTCTTGGATTCGGTTGGCAAGTATTTTATTGAGTACTTTTGCATAGATGTTCATAAGGGAGATTGGTCTGAAGTTCTCTTTCTTAGTTGGATGCAGAACTTTTTATTTTTTAATTGGATATTTTATTTATTTACATTTTCAAATGTTATCCCCTTTCCTGGTTTCTTCTCTGCAAACTCCCTATTCCTTCCCCCTTTATCCTTATTCTCTGAGAGTTTTCCCTACCCGCCTACTCCAGCCTCATCACGCTAGCATTTCTCCATACTGGGGCATCACACCTTCACAGGAATAAGGGCCTCCCCTCCCATTGACACCAAATAACACCCCTTCAGTTCCATAAGTCCTTCCCCTAACTTCTCCATTGGAGTGCTTTTGCCCAGTCCAATGGTTGGCTGCAACAATCTGCATTTGTCTGTGTTGGTCAGATGTGACAGAGTCTCTCAGGAGACAGCTGTATCAGGCTCCTATCAACAAGCACTTCCAGGACTACATAATTGTGTCTGGGTTTGGTGTCTGCATATGTGATGTATCCCCAGGTGGGGCAGTCTATGTATGGCCCTTCCTTCTGTCTCTGCTCCACTCTTTGTCCCTGTATTTCTTATAGACAGGAGCAATTCCGAATTAAAATTTTGGAGATGGGTGGGTAGCTCCATCCCTCAAACAGTGGGCCATGCCTAACCTCTGGATCTGGTCTTGACAAGTTCTCCCTCTCCTTTGTGGGGTATTTCAGCTAATGTCCTGGGAAGCTCTTGTTTTCATGGAATCTGGGAATTTCTGGTTTCTTCCAGCAGTTCTCCTTTGCCCATTACTACACACCTCTGTTCAATTTCCTGACCTTCTGTACATCTCATCCATCTCCTCCCATACCCGATTCTTCCCCTCTTTTTCCCTTCCTCCTCTTCTCTTTCTCCCAAGTCCCTCATATCTTCTACTTTCCTTGACTATTTTGTTCCCCATTCTAAGTAGTAATGAAACATCCACTCTATGGTCTTCCTTCCTTTTGAGTTTCATGTGGTCTGTAAGTTGTATCATAGATATTCCATGCTTTTTGCCTAATATCGGCTTATCAGTGAGTTTATACCATGTGTGTTCTTTTGTGATTGGGGCTTGCAATCCCATCAACGATGGATGAGTGTTCCTCTTTATCCACATTCTCTCCAACATCCATTGTCCCCTGAGTTTTTGATCTGATCCATGCTGACTGGTGTGAAGTGGAATCTCAGGGTTGTTTTGAGTTGTATTTCCCTGATGATTAATGATATTGAACATTTTCTTTAGGTGCTTCTCAGCCATCCAATATTCCTCAGTTGAGAATTATTTGTTTAGCTCCATTCCCCATTTTAATAGAGTTATTTGTTTATCTGGAGTCTAATTTCTTGAGTTCTTTGTAAATATTGAATATTAGTCCTCTATCAGATGTAGGTTTGGTGAAGATATTTTCCCAATCTGATGGTTGCCATTTTGTCCTATTAACAGTGTCCTTTGCCTTATAAAAGTTTTGCAGTTTTATGGGGTCTCATTTGTCAATTCTTGGTCTTAGAGCATAAGCTATTGGTGTTCTGTTCAGGAAATATTCCCCTGTGCCCATGTGCTTCAGGTTCTTCCTACTTTCTCTTCTATTAGAGTCAGTATATCTGGTCTTATATGGAGTTCCTTGATCCACTTGGACTTGTGCTTTGTACAGGGAGATAAGAATGGATCAATTTGCATTCTTCTTTGTATTGACTGCCAGTTGAACTAGCACCGTTTAAATACCCCAGATACAATTTACAGACCACATAAAGCTCAAGAAGAGGAAGACCAAAGTGTGGATACTTTGGTCTTTCTTAGAAGGGGGATCAAAATGCCCACAACTCATAGCCAAACAATGGACCCAAGTATAGGGTCTCCAATCAAGTAGCTAGAGAAAGGACCCAAGGAGCTGAAGAGGTTTGTAGCCCCATAGAAGAAACAATAATATGTACCAACACAAATACCTCCAGAGCTCCCAGGGACTAAATCACCAACCAATGTGTATACCTGGTGGGACCCATGGCTCCAGCTACATATGTAGCAGAGGATATCCTTTTCAGACATCAATGAGAGGAGAGGCCATTGTCCTGTGAAGGCTTGATGCCCCAGTATAGGGGAATGCCTGTTCAGGAAAGTGTGTGGGTGGTGATGGTGAGTAGGTGGTGGGGGGATGGGATGGGGGTTTTCAGAGAGGAAACGAGGAAAGGTGATAACATTTGAAATGTATGTAATAAATATATAAAAATAAATAAATAAAAATAACGGTATTTAAATAGTAAATTAATTAGTACCATAAAGAAATATAGGAAAGTACATTCAAACAAGTAGAGGTATTTAAAGAGAAAACAAATGAATTTTTTAAAGGCATACAGGCTAATACAATTATACCAGTGAAGGAAATAAATAAATCGGCTCAAGACCTAAAAACGAAAATAAGAACATTGAAAAAACACAAACAGGAAATTCTGGAGATTGAAAATCTAGGGAAGAGAACAGGAACAAAAGACACAAACATTAGCAACAGAATACAGGAGATGGAAGAAAAAGTCTCATTTGTAGAAGATACAATAGATGAAATTGATATATTAGTCAAAGAAGGTGTTAAATATAAATAATTCCTGACACAAAGCATCAAGGAAATCTGAGATATCATGAAAAGACTTAACTTAAAAATAATAGGAATCGAAGAAGGTAAAACCAGGCAGCATACACAAACTGACTTGAGGCCACCAACACATATATGGTAGACAATTGCCTGGTATTACCTCAGTGGTAGAAGATGCACAGAGTCCCTGAGAGACTTCAGGCCCCAGGGAGCAGGAAGGCCTGGTGGAAGAGGGATCATCCTCTCAGGGATAATGTCAGAAGGAATGGGATGAGTAATTGTGGGATGGGAAACATAAGGGGAGAAATGGCTTGATTATTAATTAAGTAATTAATTAAAAAGGCATAGAGTCCCCACTACAAGGCCCAGAAAATATTCTCAACAAAAATCACAGAAGAAAATATTCCCAAACTAAGAAAAGAGATGCCTATAAAAGTACAAGAAGCCTATAGATAACAAATTAGACTGGACCAGAAAAGAAAATCTTCCCTCCACATAATAATCAAAACACAAAATCTACAGAGCAAAAAAATATTAAAAGCAGGAAGGGGAAAATAATAGGTAACATACAAAACCCGACCTATCAGAATTTTACCTGGTTTCTCTAGAAAGGCATGGAAAGATATCTTGCAACCTTTAAAAACCAGAGGCCAACTTACATTACTATACCCAGAAAAACTCTCAATCACCATTGATGGAGAAAACAAGTTATTTGAAGACAAATCCAAATTCAAAAAATATCCATCCACAAATTCAGCCCACATAAAATACTGAAAGGAAAATGCCAACCCAAGTAGAACAACTACATCCAATAACACAGGAAATATGTAATTCCATACCAGTAAAAACAAGGGAGGTGTGCACATACATACACATACACATACACATCACCACCACCACCACCAAAATAAAAACAACAGGAAATAAGAATCACTTGTCATTAATATCTCTCAACATCAATGGACTCAATTCCCCGATAATAATACACAGATTACCAGAAAGTATACTAAACCATGATTCATTGTATTGCTGCATACAAGAAACACACCTTAGCAATAAAGACCTGGAAAAATATTTTAAGCTAACAGACTTGAGAAGCAAACTGGAGTATCCATTCTAATATCTAATAAAATAGACTTTAAACTAAAATTAATCCAAAGATACAGGAAAGGACACTTCATACACATCAAAGGAAAATGTACAAATATGGTATCCCAATTCTGAAATATATGCCTCAAACAAAAGAGCACCCACGTTTGTAACTGCTAAAATTTAAATAGCACATGGACTCACACACATCAATACTGGGAGATTTCAACACCTCACCCTCACCAACTGACAGGTCACCCAGACAAAACTAAGCAAAAAAATAACAAAACTAACAAACATTAAGAACTAAATGTACCCAGTAGCCAGCGACAAAGAGGCAGCCTGCACAGGTTGAGTCCGACCCTGCAGAGAGGAGATCCAGTCTGGACACCTCTGGCAAGAGCATTCTAGTCTCCACCTCTGGATCAGGAACACCTTCAGCCACAGCACACCATCTCCATGCAGTGCAGGAAGCCAGCCTTACATCCAGCAGTCAACTAGCAAGAGGCAGCCTGCACAGCTGAGTCCAGCCCTGCAATTCAGAGGATCTAGTCTGCAGGCCTCTGGTAAGAGCCTTCCAGTTTCCATCTCTGGATTGCAAACACCCTCAGCCACAGCACACCATCTCCATGCAGTGCAGGAAGCCAGCCTTACATCCAGCAGCCAACTAGCAAGAGGCAGCCTGCACATCTGAGTCCAGCCCTGCAGTGCAGAGGATCTAGTCTGCAGGCCTCTGGTAAGAGCCTTCCAGTTTCCACCTTTGGATTGCGAACACCCTCAGCCACAGCTTGCCATCTCCAAGTAGTGCAGGAAGACAGCTATACACCCAGCAGCCAGTGAGGAGTAGACAGCCAGCACAGCCTGCAACCAGAGCCAATGCAGAGACCCACAGGAGGCTCCCCACCACCATCTTCACTCCAGGCTGGACAAGAGAGGTGGCTCCAGGTACTGAGACATCCTGAGTTTAAGATCTCTGTGGACACAGACCGCCTGGCTGCTGCCCGTGCCCAGGATCTGGGTGGATCGACATTCATCTGTGTGCCAGCCTACCTAGAGTCCTGTGCCATGCGGGATGGTCAGCACTTGGAGGAACTCCCTGCCACCATCTTTGCTCCCTAAGAGCAGACATGCAGCACCAGGTTCACAGAGACAACCCGAGGATAACATTGCTTGGGACAAGACACACCAGGGCTCCAATGGCACCCAAGAGGAGGGCAGCACATAAGCAATCAGTGACAAAGGAAACCCAGTCATCCAGTAGTGTGGAAACAGCCTTATGGACTCAGAGGAGGTTCAAGCACCAGCCAGTAACAACAAGACCAACTAACGACAGAGATAACCAGATGGCAAAAGGCAAATAGGAATGTTACTAACAGAAATCAAGGCAATATGGCAGCACCTGAACCCAATTCTCCAACAACAGCAAGTCCTGGATACCCCCAACACACCAGAAAAACAAGATTTGGATTTAAAATCACTGGTCAAGATGCTGTTAGAGAAACACAAGAAAGACATAAATAAATCTATTAAAGAAATACAGGAGAATATAGATCAAAAGTTAGAAGTGCTTTCAAGGGAAACACAAAAATCACTTAAAGAAATTCAGAAGAATATGGGTCAAAAGGTAGAAACCAATGAGGAGGAAATGCAAAAAAAATCACTTAAAGAAATACAGGAGAACTTGGGTCAACAAGCAGAAGTCATGAAAGAGGAAACATAGAAATCTCTTAAATAATTACAGGAAAACACAAACAAGCTAATGAAGGAACCGAGCCAAACCATACAGGATCTAAAACAGAATTAGAAACAACTAAGAAATCACAAAGGGAGACAACTTTGGAGATAGAAAACCTTTGAGAAGAAATCAGGAGCCATAGATGCAAATATCAACAGAATACAAGAGATAGAAGAAAGAATCTCAGATGCTGAAGATACCATAGAAATCATGGACCCAACAGTCAAAGAAAATGCAAAATGCGTAAAGCTTATAACCCAAAACATCCAGGAAATCCAGGACACAATGAGAAGACCAAACCTAAGGATTATAGGTATAGATGAGAGTGATGATTTACAACATAAAGGGCCAGCAAAAATCTTCAACAAAATTGTAGAAGAAAACTTCCCTAACATAAGGAGAGATGTGCCTAATATACAAGAAGCCTACAGAACTTCAAGTACAAGTAGACTGGACCAGAATAGAAATACCTCCCACCACCTAATAATCAAAAACCCAAATGTACTAAACAAAGAAAGAATATTAAAGGCAGTAAGAGAAAAAGGCCAAGTAACATATAAAAGACCTATCAGAAGTATACTAGACTTCTCATCAGAGACCATGGAAGCTAGAAGATCCTGGGCAGATCTCATACAGACTCTAAGAGAACACAAATGCCAGTCAAAGCTATTATACCAGCAAAAGTCTCAATCAACATAGATGGTAAAACCAAGATATTCTATGACAAAACCAAATTACACAATTCGTTTCCAAAAACCCAGCCCTACAAAGGATAATAGAAACAAAACATCAATACAAGGAGGGAAACCACATCCTGGAAAAAGCAAGATAGTAGCCTTCTTTCATCAAACCCCAAAGAAGATAACCACTCAAATATAAAAAATGACATCAAAAATTATAAGAAGTAATAATTACTATTCCTTAATATCTCTTAACATCAATGGACTCAATTCCCCAATAAAAAGACACAGACTAACAGACTGGATACATAAACAGGACCCTACATTTTGCTGCATACAAGAAACACATCTCAGTGTCAAAGAAAAACACTACCTTAGAGTAAAAGGCTGGAAGACAATTTTACAAGCAAATGGTCTCAGGAAACAAAATGAGTAGCCATTCTAATATCAGATAAAATTGACTTTCAACCTAAAGTCATCAAAAGAGATGCAGAAGGACACTTCTTGCTGGACAAAGCAAAAATCCACCAAGAAGAACATTCAATTCTGAACATTTATGCTCCAAATGCAAGGGCACCCTCATTTGTAAAAGAAACTTTACTGAAGTTTAAAGCACACATTGCAACTAACACAATAATTGTGGGTGACTTCAACATTCCACTCTCCTCAATGGACTGATCAGGAAAACAAAAACTAAACAGGGACACAGTGAAACTAATTGAAGCTTTGGACCAATTGGATTTAATGGATATAAATATAGAACATTTCATCATGAAGCAAAAGAATATACCTTTTCTTCAGCACTTCATGGTACCATCTCCAAAATCAATCATATAATTGGTCACAAGACAGAACTCAAAAGATACAAGAAGATTGAACTAATCCCATGCCTCCTACAAGATCGCTATGGAGTAAGAGTGGTCCTCAATAGCAACAAAAACAACAGAAAGCCCACATAGACATGGAAACTGAACAATACTCTACTCATTGATACCTTGGTCAAGGAAGAAATAAAGAAAGAAATCAAAGACTTTTTAGAATTTAATGAAAATGAAGGCACAACATACCCAAATCTACGGGACATAATGGAAGCAGTGCTAAGAGGAAAACTCATAGCCCTGAGTGCCTCCAAAAAGAAATTGGAGAGAGCATAATCTAGCAGATTAAGGGCACACCTGAAAGTCCTGGGTCAAAAAGAAGCTAATTCACCCAGGAGGAGTAGAATATAGGAAATCATCAAACTCGGGACTGAAATCAATCAAGTAGAAACAAAGAGAACCATACAAAGAATCAACAAAACCAGGAGCTAGTTCTTTGAGAAATTCAACAAGATAGATAAACCCTTAGCCAGACTAACCAAAAGACACAGAGACAGTATTCAAATTAACAAAATTAGAAATGGAAAGGGAGATATAACAACAGAAACTGAGGAAATTAAAAAAATCACCAGATCCTACTACAAAAGCTTATACTCAACACAACTGGAGAATCTGGAGGAAATGGAAATTTTCCTAGACAGACACCAAATACCAAAATTAAATCAGGATCAAATAGATAATCTAAACGGTCCCATAACCCCTAAAGAAATAGAAATGGTCATAGAAAGTCTAAAAACCAAAAAAAGCACTGGACCAGATGGTTTTAGTGCAGAATTCTATCAGACCTTCAAAGAAGATCTAAGACCAATACTCTTCAAACTATTCCACAAAATAGAAACGGAAGGAACACTGCCCAACTCATTCTACGAAGCCACAATTACCCTGATACATAAACCACACAAAGATCCAACAAAGAAAGAGAAGTTCAGGTCAATATCCCTTATGACTATCAATGCAAAAATACTGAATAAAATTCTTGCCAACCGAATCAAAGAATACATCAAAACAATCATCCATCACGATCAAGTAGGCTTCATCCCAGGGATGCAGGGATGGTTCAATATATGGAAATGCATCAATGCAATCCACTACATAAACAAACTCAAAGAAAAAAAACACATGATCATTTCATTAGATGCTGAAAAAGCATTTGACAAAATCGAGCATCCTTCATGCTAAAAGTCTTGCAAAGAACAGGAAGCAATATCCTGCAAACCGGTAGCCAACATCAAAATAAATGGAGAGAAACTTGAAGCAATCCTACTAAAATCAGGGACTAGACAAGGCTGCCCTCTCTCTCCATATCTTTTCAATATGGTACTTGAAGTTCTAGCTAGAGCAATTGGACAACATAAGGAGGTAAAGGGGATACAAATTGGAAAGGAAGAAGTCAAACTATCACTATTTGCAGATGATATGATAGTATACTTAAGTGACCCAAAAACTCCACCAAAGAACTCCTACAGCTTATAAACAACTTTAGCAAAGTGGCTGGTTATAAAATAAACTAAAGCAAATCAGTAACTTTCCTATATCCAAAGGATAAGCAGGCTGAAAAAGTAGTTACAGAAATGACACCATTCACAATAGCCATAAACAATAGAAAGTATCTTGGTGTGACTCTAACCAAACAAATGAAAGATCTGTATGACAAGGTCTCTGATGAAGGAAATTGAAGAAGACCTCAGAAAATGGAATAACCTTCCATGCTTGTGGATTGGCAGGATTAATAGTTAAAATGGCCATCTTACCAAAAGCAATCTACAGATTCAACTCAATCCACATCAAAATCCCAACTAAGTTCTTCATAGAGTTAGAAAGAGCAATTCTCAAATTCATCTGGAATAACAAAAAACAAAACAAAACAGGATAGCTAAAACTATTCTCAACTGTAAAAGGTCTTCTGGGGGAATCAGTATCCCAGACCTCAAGCAATACTACAGAGCAATAGGGTTAAAAACTGGATGGTATTGGTACAGTGACAGGCAAGTAGATTAATGGAATAGGATTGAAGACCCAGAAATGAACCCACACACCTATGGTCACTTGATCTTTGACAAAGGATCAGAAAACTTCCAGTGGAAAAAACGATAGCCTTTTCAACAAATGGTGCTAGTTCAATTGGAGGTCAGTATGTAGAAGAATGCGAATTGATCCATTCTTACCTCCTCGTACTAAGCTCAACCACAAGTGGATCAAGGACCTTCATATAGAACCAGAAACACTGAAAGTAATAGAAAAGAAGCTGGGGAAGATCCTTGAGGACATGGGCACTGGGGGAAAGTTCCTGAGCAGAACACCAATAGTTTATGCTCTAAGATCAAGAATTGATAAATGGGACCTCATAAAATTACCAAGTTTCTGTAAGGCAAAGGACACCATCAAAAGGACAAAACAGAAACCAACAAATTGCAAAAAGATCTTCACCAACCCTTTATCTAACAGAGGCCTAATTTCCAATATATACAAAGAACTCAAGAAGTTAGACCACAGAGAACCAGATAACCCTATTAAAATGTCATACAGAACAAAACAAATAATTTTCACATAAATTTGGATGGCTGAGAAGCACCTTAAGAAATGTTCAATATCATTATTCATTAGGGAAATGCAAATAAAAACAACCCTGAGATTTCACCTCACACCGGTCAGAATGGCTAAGGTTAAAAACTCAGGAGACAGCGGGTGTTGGCCAGGATGTGGAGAAAGAGGAACACTCCTCCACTGCTGTTGGGATTGCAAGATGGTACAACCACTCTGGAAATCATTCTGGCAGTTCCTCAGAAAACTGGGCATGACACTTCCAGAGAACCCTGCTATACCACTCCTGTGCATATACCCAGAGGATTCCTTGGCATGCAACAAGACACATGCTCCACTATGTTCATAGCAGCCTTATTTATAATAGCCAGAAGCTGTAAAGAACCCAGATGTCCTTCAAAAGAGGAATGGATGGTATATTTCCACAATGTAATACTACTCAGCAATTAAAAATAATGAATTCATGAAAGTTTTAGGCAAATGTTTGAAACTCAAAAATATCATCCTATTTGAGGTAACCCAATCACAAAAGAATATGCATGGAATGCAATCATTGATAAGTGGAAGCTCTGAATACTCAAGACACAATTAGCATAACAAATGATTCCCAAGAAAAAGGAATGTGAGGGCCCTCGTCCTGGAAAGGCTTGATCCAGCATTGTAGGTGATTACCAGGACAGAGAAATGGGAGGGGTGATAGGGAATGCTTGGAGGGAAGAGGGCTTATGGGACATATGGGGAGGGGAGAACCGGAAAGGGGAAAGCATTTGGTATCTAAACAAAGAATATAGAAAATAAAAATAAAAATAAAAATAAAAATAAAAATAAAAATAAAAATAAAATGAACTAAATGGATTGAGATGCTGCCATCTTTCGCCTAAGACTGTATAGCAAGCTGGAAACAGGAATCACCAGAGTAGAGGACAATGTGGGGACACACTGTACCCAGGAACTCTGCAGCACCACAGCAATCTGTGCCAGGGGAAAGCAGGTCATCTAGGGGTACTAAGATGGACTTGCAGGCACATAGGAGGAGCAACCACCAGCCAGTGACATCAGGACCAACTAACACCAGAGATAACCAGATGGCAAAAGGCAAACATAGGAAAGTTGCTAACAGAAATCTCGGCAATATGGGACCATCTGAACCCTATTCCCCCACAACAGCAAGTCCTGAATGCTCCAACACACCAGGAAAGATTTTGATTTAAAATCACAGATTATGATGCTAATGGAAAGCTTCAAGAAGGACATAAATAACTCACTTAAAGAAATACAGAACACAAATATACAGGGAGAAGCCCTTGAAAACTAAGGGAAAACACACACACACACACACACACACACACACACACACACACACACACACACACACACTCACTCACTCACTCACTCACTCACAAAAAACAAATAGGTGAAGGAACTGAACAAAGCCATCCAGGATCTACAGATAGAGGTAGAAACAATAATGAAATCACAAAAGGAAACTCAGGACATAGAAAACATAGGAAAGAAGTCAGAAGTCATGAATCTATGCATCAACAACAGAATACAAGAGATAGAAGAGAGAATATCAGATAAGCATGGATATAATAGTCAAAGAAAATAAAAAATGCAAAAAGCTCCTCACCCAAAACATCCAGGAAATCCAGGACAAAATGAGAAAATCAAACCTAAGGATTATAGGTATAGAAGAGAGTGAAGATTTCCAACTTAAAGGGTCAGTAAATGTCTTCAACAAAATTATAGAAGAAAATTTCCCTAACCAAAAGAAAGATATGTCCATGAACATCCAAGAAGCCTACAGAACTCCAAATAGATTTGACCAGAGAAGAAATTCCTCCTGTCACATAATAATTAAAACATCAAATGTACTAAATAAAGAATGAATATTAAAAGCAGTAAGGAAAAAAGGTCAAGTAACATATAAAGGTAGACCTATCAGAATTATACCAGATTTCTCACCAAAGACTATGAAAGCCAGAAGAGCCTTGGCAGATGAGATACAGACCAGACTGCTATATCCAGCAAATCTCTCAATTACCATAGATGGAGAAACTAAGGTATTTCATGACAAAAACAAATTTACACAGTATCTTTCCACAAATCCAGCCCTTCAAAGGATAATGAATTGAAAACACCAACAAAAGGAGGGAAACTACACACTAGAAAAAGCAAGACATTAATCTTATTTCAACAAACCCAAAAGAAGATAACCACACAAACATAAAAACTACATCAAAATACCAGGAAGCAACAATCACTATTCCTTAATATCTCTTAACTTCAATGGACTCAGTTCCCCAATAAAAAGACATAGACTAACAGACTGGATATGTAAACAAGACCCAACATTTTGCTGCATACAGGAAATGCATCTCATTGTCAAAGACAAACACTACCTCAGAGTAAAAGGCTGGAAAATATTTCTCCAAGCAAATGGTACCAGGAAGTAAGCAGGAGTAGTCAATCCAATAAAATAGACTTTCAACCAAAAGTCATCAAAGAAGACATAGAAGGACACTTTATACTCATCAAAGGAAAAATCTACCAGGAAGAACTCTCAATTCTAGACATCTATGCTCCAAATACAAGGGCAGGGCACCCTCATTTATAAAGGAAACTACTAAAGCTTAAAACCCACATTGCACCCCACACAATAATTGTGGGTGAAATCAACACCCCACTCTCGTCAATGGACAGATAGGGTAAACACAACCTAAACAGAGACACAGTGAAACTAACAGAAGGTTTGGACCAAATGGATTTAATATATATCTATAGGACATTTCATCCTAAATCAAAAGAATATACTTCTTCTCTGCACCTCACGGTACCTTCTCCAAAATTGACCACATAATTGGTCACAAAACAGAACTCAACAGATATAAGAAGATTAGACTAATTCAATGCCTCATATTAGATAACTATGGTGTAAGGGTGGTCTTCAATAGCCACAAAACCAACAGAAAGCCCACATACACATGGAAGCTGAGCAATGCCCTACTCATGATAACTTGGTCAAGGAAAAAAATAAGGAAAGATATCAAAACCTTTTTAAATTTAATGAAAATGAAGGCACAATATACCCAAATTCATGGCACACAATGAAAGCAGTGCTAAGAAGAAAACTCATAGCTCTGAGTACCTACAAAAAGAAGCTCTAGAGAGCATACACTAGCAGCTTAATGGCACACCTGAAACCTTTAGAATAGAAAAAGCTAATACACCCATGAGGAAATCATCAAACTCAGGGCTGAAATCAACCAAGTTGAAACAAAAAGAACTATACAAAGAATCAACAAACCCAGGAGCTGTTTTTTTTGAGAAAATCAACAAGACAGATAAACTTTTAGCCAAACTAACCAAAGGACACAGAAACAATATCCAAGTTAACAAAATCAGAAATGAAAGGGAAAAATAACAGAAATTGAGGAAATTCAAAAAATTATCATATCCTAGTACAAAAGCCTAAACTCAACACAACTGGAGAATATGGAGGAAATGGAAAATTTCCTAGATAGATACCAGCTACCAAAATTTAACCAGGATCAGATAGACCATCTAAATGTTCCATAACCCCTATAGAAATTGAAGTGATCATTGACAGTCTGCCAACCAAAAAAAAAAAAAAAAAAAAAAAAAAAAAAAAAGCACCGGTCCTGATGGTTTTATTGCAGAATTCTATCAGACCTTCAAAGGAGACCTAATATTCTTCAAACTATTCCACAAAACAGAAACAGAAGGAACATTACTCAACTCGTTCTATGAAGGCACAATTTCGCTTATACCAAAACCACACAAAGATCCAACACAAAAAGAGAACCTTTGACCAATTTGCCTTATGAATATTGATGCAAAAACACTCAATAAAATTCTTACCAACTGAATCCAAGAACACATCAAAATGGTCATTCACCATGATCAAGTAGGCTTCATCCCAGGGATGCAGGGATGGTTCAATATACGGAAATCCATCAATGCAATCCACTACATAAACAAACTCAAAGAAAAAAAGCACACTGTCATTTCAGTAGATGCTAAAAAAGCATTTGACAAAATTCAGCATCCTTTCATGTTAAAGGTCTTGGAAAGAACAGGAATTCAAGCCAGTAATAAAAGCAATATACAGCAAACCAGTAGCCAACATCAAACTAAATGGAGAGAAACTGAAGCAATCCCACTAAAATCAGGGACTAGATGCAGCTGCCCTCAATTTCTATATCTATTCAATATAGTACTTGAAGTTCTAGTCAGAGCTATTAGACAAGAAAAGGAGGTCAAAGTGATACAAATTGGAAAGGAAGACGTCAAATTATCACTATTTGCAGATGATATGATAGTATATTTATTTATAATAGCCAGAAGCTGGAAAGAACCCAGATGTTCCTCCATGGAGGAATGGATACAGAAAATGTGGTAATTTTACACTATGGAATACTACTCAGCTATTAAAAACAATGAATTTATGAAATTCTTAGGCAAGTGGGTGGAACAGGAGAATGTCATCCTGAGTGACGTGACCCAAACATAGAAGAACACACATGGCATGCACTCACTGATAAGTAGATATTAGCCCAGAAGCTTGGGATACCCAAGAAATAATTCACATATCAAATGATGCCCAGGAAGAAGGAAGGAGGGACCACTGGTCCTAAAAATGCTCAGTGCAGCAGTATATGGGAATACCAGGAGAGGGAAGAGGGAAGGGTTTGATTGGGGAACAGGGGGAGGGAAGAGGGCTTATGGGACTTTTAGGGAGGGGGAATCCTGGAAAGGGGAAATCATTTGAAATGTAAATAATGAATATATCGAAGAAAAAATATAATTATAAAAAAGGAATTAAAGGAATAAAAGGAATTTAATAAAAAAGAATTAAATGGATATAACCAATATCTATAGAATATTTCACCCAAACACAAAAAATATACATTCTTCTCAGCACTTTATGGGTCCTTCTTCAAAATTGACTAGCCACAAATCAATTCTCAGCAAATACAGAAAAGTTGAAATAACACCTGATTAGACCACCATGGATGAAAGCTTGAATTCCACAAAAATCCAAACACCAGAAATCCTACACAATCATGGAAATTTAACAACTCTCTATTCAGTGATCTCTGAACCAGCAAAGAAAGAAAGAAATTAAAGACTTTAGAATTCAATGAAAATGAGGGCACAATTTTCTCAAATTTATCCAGTACAACAAAAGCAGTGCTAAGAGGAAATTTCATAGCCCTAAGTGATTCCAGAAAGAAATTGAAAAATTCTCATAAGAACAATTTTAATGTACACATGAAAGCTCTAGAAAAAAGAAGTAAGCATACCAAAGAGGTGTAGAAGGTAGGAAACAATCAAAATCAGCAGTAACCTCAAAGAGTTAGAAACAATAGAAGCAATAAAAAGATTCAACTAAACTAAACTAAGAAAGAGCTGGTCCTTTGAGAAAAATCAACAAGACAGACACACCCTTAGCCAAACTTAACAAAAGACAGAGAGACAGTATCCAAATAAAATAAAAAGGGGAAAGGGAGACATAACAATAGACACTGAGAAAATTCGAAGTATCATTGGGTCTTCCTACAAAAATTAGGAAAATCTTATTGAAATGGACAATTTTCGTTTTTTTGTGTGTGTTTTTGGTTTTTTCGAGACAGGGTTTCTCTGTATAGCCCTGGTTGTCCTGGAACTCACTCTGTAGACCAGGCTGGCCTCGAACTCAGAAATCCGCCTGCCTCTGCCTCCCAAGTGCTGGGATTATAGGCGTGCGCCACTACCGCCCGGCTGAAATGGACAATTTTCTAAACAGAGAACACTTACTAAAGTTAAATCCAGATCTGGTAAATTATTTCAACAGCTCTATAAAACCCTACAGAAATAGGAGTTGTCATCAAAAGTCTCCAAACTTAAAAAAAAGTGCAGTTCCAGATGGTTTTAGTGCAGAAGTCTACCAAACTAAAGTATCACTGTTTGCAGACCTCAAGATTTCTATCAAAGAATTCCTCCAACTGATAAACACCTTCACCAACCTGACTGGATAAAATATGTATTCAAGGATATCAGTAGCCCTCCTATATAGTCATGATGAATGGGCTCAGAAAGAAATTAGAGAAACAACATCATTCACAATAGCCATAAATAGTATGAAATATCTTGTAACTAACTAAGTGAAAGAACTATATGACAAGAACTTCAAGTTGCTGAAGAAGTAATTTGAGGAAGAAATCAGAAGACAGATAGATGTTTCCTGCTCATTGATCTATAGGATTAACATAGTGAAAATGCACATCTTACCAAAAGCAATTTATGGATTCAATGCAATTCTCATCAAATTTCTAACCCAATGCTTTACAGACCTTGACAGATCAATTCTTCACTTGATAGTTAAATCAATCATAAACAATATAAAATAACTTCCAGAGGTATCACCATTCCTGACCTCAAGCTGTATTACAGAGCAATAGTAAGGAAAACTGCATGGTACTCCTATAATAACAGATACATTGATGAATAGAATCAAATTGAAGACCCCCCAAATAAACCCAACCACCTAAGGATTCTTGAATTTGACAAAAAAGGCAAAAACATACTATAGAAAAAAAACATCTTCAACAAATGGGACTGATCTAATTGGATGCCTACATGTAGAAAAATGCACCCATATCTATAACCCTGTACCATACCCAAGTCCAACTATATCACAGACCTCAATCTAAAACTGGATACACTAGATCTGATAAAACCTAATGTGGAGAATTGCCTTGAACTCATTGGTACTGAAAGACCCCCAAAGAAAAACAGGGGCACCCAGCACCCCATGTCTCAGAAGCTGTCACCCCAATCACTCATGAGAAAGAGTCTTGATGCAAAAAGCAAGAGCTTTTAATTCCAGAGCTCTGGGGCCATGGCCATCTCCCATGTGGAGTAGAGGACAGTGAACACTGGATGCAGGAACATGACTGCTTTTATAGATTTACAGCAAAGCCTGCCTATAAAAGCCACCCCATAGCTTCTAAGCCAATCAGTTCAAAACATCCG
The DNA here is from genome assembly GCA_964023405.1 of Apodemus agrarius. Classification (NCBI taxonomy): domain Eukaryota; kingdom Metazoa; phylum Chordata; class Mammalia; order Rodentia; family Muridae; genus Apodemus; species Apodemus agrarius. The sequence continues at coordinate 148,802,127 of OZ030008.1, forward strand.
AGCCCGCACTCTCTGAGAACCAATCAGCCTCCCACAGAGGCCGGATGGGACCTGGTTATGTGGCTGCCACACACAGGGTCGCGCCAGGGTTATGCACAGCATCACATGTGTATTCCACGGGCACACAGCGTCACATACATACATACGCAGCAGTGTCCGCCCTTGCCTCAGCTTCTCTGCAGGAGGGGAGGTGGGAAAGGATGCTAGGGACCTTTCCAGCCTGCAGCATTTATCCTTTCAGTACAAGTTAATGGTTAAGCTTCTAAGATCAACACTTGATAAATGGAACCTCTTGAAACTGAAAATCTACTATAAAGCAAAGGACAGTGACTATAGGACAAAATGGCAGCCTCCAAATTTGGCAAGAACCTTTACCAACCCTACATATGCCAGAGGGCTAATATCTAAAATTTATAAAGAACTCAAGAAGCTTGACATCAATAGCTTAAGTAACTCAATTGAAAAAATGGGGTATAGAGCTAAGCAGAGAAGTCTGAACAGAGGAATAGTCTATGTACTAGACACACTTAAAGAAATGTTGAAAAAGTCCTTAGTCATCAGTGAAATTCAAGAGAAAATAACTATAGATTCCATTTTACACCAGTCAGAATGTTTAAATTAAAAAACTCACATGATAGCACATGCTGTCAAGGATGTAGAGCAAGAGTACCACTCCTACATTGCTAGTGGGTTTTCAAAATTCTACATCCATTTGGGGAAATCAATTTGGTGATTTCTCAGAAAAAAAGTGGGCCGAGTGCTACCTCAATACTCAGCTATGTTGTGCCTTCATTTTCATTAACATACTCAAATCTATGGAACACAATGAAAGCAGTGCTTAGAGGAAAACTCATCGCCCTGAGTGTCTCCAAAATGAAACAGGAGAGAGAATATACTAGCAACTTAATGGTGCATTTAAAAGCTCTGGAACAAAAAGAAGCAATTTCACCCAGGAAGAGTAGAAGACAGGAAATCATCAAACTCAGGGCTGAAATCAATCAAGTTGAAACAAAGAGAACCATACAAAGAATCAACAAAACCAGGAGCTGGTTCTTTGAGAAAATCAACAAGATAGATAAACCCCTAGCCAGACTTACCAAAGATCTTCACCAACCCCACATCCAACAGAGGGCTAATATCCAATGTATACAAAGAACTCAAGAGGTTAGACCCCAGAAAACCAAATAACCCTATCCAAAAATGGGGTACAGAGCTAAACAGAGACTTTTCACCTGAAGAAATTCGGATGCCTGAGAAACACCTTAAAAATATGTTCAACATCATTAGTCATTAGGGAAATGCAAATCAAAACAACCCTGAGATTTCACCTCACACCAGTCAGAATGGCTAAGATTAAAATCTCAGAAGACATCAGGTGTTGGCAAGGATGTGGAGAAAGAGGAACACTCCTCCACTGCTGGTGGGACTGCAAGCTGGTACAACCACTCTGGAAATCAGTCTGGCGGTTCCTCAGAAAACTGGACATGATACTTCCGGAGGACCCAGCCATACCACTCCTGGTAATATACCCAGAAGATTCCCCAGCATGCAATAAGTATACATGCTCTACTATGTTCATAGCAGCCTTATATATAATAGCCAGAAGCTGGAAAGAACCCAGATGTCCCTCAACAGAGGAATGGATACAAAAAATGTGGTATATATATACACAATGAAGTACTATTCAGCCATTAGAAACAATAAATTCATGAAATTCTTAGAGAAATGGATGGAGCTGGAGAATGTCATACTAAGTGAGGTGACCCAGTCTCAAAAGAATACCCATGGTATGCAGTCACTGATAAGTGGATATTAGCCTAGAATCTTGGAACACCAAAGACTTAAATCACATACAAAGTGATGTCTGACAAGAAGAAAGGAGTGGACACTGGTGCTAGAATGGACCAAAGCATCATTGTGGGGGAGTACAAGAACAGGGAGTTTGGAGGGGGTGGATGAGGGAGCAGGGGGAGGGAAAAGGGCATGTGAGACTTTTGGGGGTGGGGAACCAGAAAAAGGGAAATGAATTGTAAATATAGAATATATCCAATAAAAAATACTCAACTATACCACTTGTGGTGGTTTAAATATGCTTGGGGCAGGAAGTAACACTATTAGGAATTATGGCCTTATTGGAGTAGGTATGGTCTTATTGGAGGAAGTATGCCACTGTGGGGGTGAGCTTTGAGAGATTCCTGCTAGCTGACTGAGAAAACTAGTCTTCTTTTTGCTTTTGGCAGGAAATGTAGAACTCTCACCTCCTCCAGGATCATGCCTGCCTCAAGGCTGCCATGATTTCTACATTGATGATAATAGACTGAGCCTATGAACCTGTCCTTCAGCCCCAATTAAATGTCTTTGATAAGAGTTGCTTTTGTCATGGATTTTGTGAAGGTCTGAATATGCTTGGTCTAGGGAGTGCTACTATTTGTAGGTATTGACTTGTTGGAGTAAGTGTGACTTTCTTTTAGGAAGTGTGACACCGTGTATACTCTTATCCTAGCTACCTGCAACTCAGTGTTCTCCTCAAGGCCTTCAGATGAAGATATAGAACTATCTACAGGATTCTATAATGCCACCCTGCTGATAATGAACTGAAATTGTAAGCCAACCCTAATTAAGAATTTCTTTTTAAAGAGTTGTTAATGTGGCTTTTTTCTTTGTGTTTGCTAATATAGGGGGTTACATTGATGGATTTCCATATATTAAACCATCCTTGCATCCCTAGGATGAAACCTACTTGATCATGGTGGATGATCATTTAGATGTGTTCTTAGATTCAGTTGGCAAGAATTTTATTGAATATTTTTACATCTATATTCATAGAGAAAATTGGTCTAAATTCTCTTTCTTTGTTGGGTCTTTGGTTTAGGTATCAGGGTAATTGTGGAATGAATTGGGTAGTGTTCCTTCTGTTTCTATTTTGTGGAATAGTTTGAAGAGTATTGATATTAGGTATTCTTTGAAGGCAATAACAGAGTTGGAAGACAGAAAGCTGGTGATAATCTAATAGTACAAGGGGATCATGTTCCAGCTCCAGAAAACAGCAGAACTTGACAGGTTTGGCCATGTGGTACTGACCTGTGAGTCAAAAATAGAAGGGACTAGTGGGACAACTAGTGGGAGCTAAAAAATTGGCAGTAATTAAAAAGAGACCATCATCCCTTAGATGAAATCCAGGATGTGTTTTATGAGAGCATAAAGAAGCTGTGTACCAGAAATAGTCATGGTTGTACCTCATGCTACAGAGAGACTTCATAATGTATAAAAACCTCCAAGATGGTACTGACTTTGAAGGTACGAAGGGGTCATAGAGAACAATTGATGCTTGGCACTGAGATTCTATGGGAGGTCATGGGGAAGGTGCAACCTCAGCTGTGGTTGATGGCCCACGACTGAAGTGCTCATGCAGAGATGTTGGGGTTTGGCACCATGAAGAGAGACTATGAGTGGATATTGGTGAAGCCTGGTTGCAGTAGAAGACCATACTATATTGGAGATTGCAGTACCATCATAAAGAACAACAGTAGCAATGGAGAGGAGTTATCCAGAGCCTAGAATACTACAGAGAGCAGAGCTAGAGATGTAAATCAAGCCCTTAGGATGAGCCCAGGATATCATGTATAGATGCCAGACATAGGAACAAGAAATTGTAACACTGGCTTTGCCTTAGAGATCCCCAAAATTTTGAGATGTCAGAATTATGAGATATCTGCTGAGAAAAGCTGCTAATAGGGAGTGAAACCATCTCATGAGAAAAAAATATGTTTTAATCAACAAAGATGAAAAGCAGTTGGAAATCTGAAGATTGCTTTGACCTCAGTCAAGGAGATTCAGAGTTTGGAGTTTGTCCAGCTGGCTTTCTGCCTTGCTTTGGGGTTTGCAGTTAAGTGATTGTATGAATCTCAGAAGAGACTTTGAACATTTAACTTTAATATTGTTGCGACTGCTGTACTATGGGGTCTTTTGAAGTTGGACTAAATGTATTTCTTATTATGCTGTGTTTAGGTATAGCTCCCATAGACTCATATGATTGAATAAGGCTATAGGGGCCAGGAAGTTGAATGTGGTGGTTTGAATATGCCTGCACAAGGAGTGGCCTATGTGGAGGTGTGGACTTATTTGAGTAGAAGTGGCCTTGTTGGAGGAAGTGTGTCACTGTGGGCATGTGCTTTAAGACCCTAATCCTAGTTGCATGAAAATCAGTATTCTCCTAGAGGCCTTCAGATGGAGATGGAGAACTCTTAGCTCTTCCAGCACCTCATCTGCCTAGATGCTGTCATGTCTCTGCTCTGATGATAATGGACTGAACCTGTATGCTAACCCCAGTTAAATGTTGTATTTTATAAGAGTTCCCTTGCTCATGGTGTCTGTTCACAGCAGTAATACCCAAACTAAGAGAGGACCTCCTCACAGCAATGGAAACCCTAATTGAGACAGAAGTTGGTACCAAGTACCGGGGTATTGATGTGATAGTCCTGAACATGCTGTTGTTTTGGGATTTTTAAAAGTTGTGGATGCTTTTTGTGGGGTTGAATAGGTCATTCTAGTAAGAATATGGAAGGCATTGTTTCTGAGAGTGATTTCAACTGTACAGACCTGGCCCAAGAGGTTTCAGTGAAGAAGAACTTTAATATGTGGCAGCGAGACTGTTCTGTGGCATTTTGGTGACGAATGTGGCTGCTTTTTGCCCTTGCCTGAAGAGTCTACCTGAGGCTAAAAAGAGATTTATATTAATTGAATTGAACTAAATCTCAAAAAATAAAAAAAATAAAAAGCTCAGCAGAAACTTGTTCTCTGGTTTAGTCTCATGAAAAGCATCTTGATCAAGTTTAGCAAGCTTTGAAAGGAAAAGTACAAAATGCATGCATCAAAGAACAAAGGAGAAGCCGGGCGGTGGTCGCACATGCCTGTAATCCCAGCACTCTGGGAGGCAGAGGCAGGTGGATTTCTGAGTTCAAGGCCAGCCTGGTCAACAGGGTGAGTTCCAGGACATCCAGGGCTATACAGAGAAACCCTGTCTCAAAAACAAAAACCAAATCCCAAAAGCCAAAAAGAAAAAAAAAGAACAAAGGAGAAACAAGAAGTAGGATATAACTAAATCCAATTTTCAAGGAGATAAAAGACTAAAGGAGTGGTGAGCTCTGGGCATGATGACACCCAGCTAAGCTTATTGTTTATGTGTTTGCAGTTGAACAAAGAATACTTATTTTATGTTAGGCAGTATTACCTGGTTATTGTTTCTGTTTGGATTTTTAATTTGGAATGAACTACAATGCAGAAATTGTGGATACATTTTGATCCAAATCTTGAGGCATAATGGTCATAAAAAGCTTAAATGCAGACCTGGTAGTACACACTTTTAATCCCCAGAGACAGAGGGAAGATCTCTTGAGTTAAGGGTATCCTGGAACATACAATGCCCCATTTGGAGAAAGGCTAAAATCTCTGAATGGTGCTACATGCCATTAATCTAAGCATATATATGACACAGAGCTATACAGATCTCTGAGTTCCTGAACAGTTTATAGAGCAATTTTCAGGCCTTACTGAACTTAATCAATGAAGGATGTAATAGAAAATGTGGCCTTCCTGTATTCAAGCTAAAAGGAGCAGAATTTGGCAGTTTTAACCATGTGGCTCTGGCTTCAGAGTCAAGAATAGAAGAGACTACTCAGACAATTGATGGTATTTAGTCTGAGCTGAAAATTCAGTTGTGATATAAGAAGAGACCAACATCATTGAAGTTAAATCCCCTTGAAGTGTTTTCTGAGAGCACAAAGAAACTGTGTTCAGAGATAGCCTAGGGTGTACCTGGTATGGAGCTTGCCTGGGTGATGTGTAAGAATCACCAAAGTGGTACTGGTTTTGAAGTCATGAGGGGGTCGTGGAGTATTGCTGAGGCTATCACTGTGAGAGGCCAAAGAAGGCCATTGGCGAAGGTGCATCTCAGTTACAGTTGATGGCCCAGGACTGAAAGGGTCATGCAAAGAAGTTGAGCCTTGGCACCATGAAAGGATCCTGTGAGAAGCTATTGTTGAAGCCTAGTTGCAGCAGAAGACCCCAGCATACTGGAGACTCTAGTACCATTGGATGTTCACCAAGAATAGCAGCAACAATGGAGTACCCTTAACCAGATCCTGGAGTTCTATAGAGCACAGAGCTGGAGATGTGACCCAAGACCTTTGGAAGACCCCAGAAGATCAAAAATCATGTGTAGCTCCCACACATTTGAACAAGAACATGTAAATTTTATGTTACCTTGGATACTTCAGTATGTTAGAGATGTCCAAGACCTGGAATACCTCCTGAGTAAATATGCAGCCAACAAAGATGAAGAGTTATATATATAAAGAACCCCTTTACCTCAGCGAAGAAGATGCAGAATTTGAAGTTTTCCCAGCTGGTTTTTGGTCATGCTTTGGTCCAATATTTTTTCCCTATGTCATTTTGGAATGGTAATTGTAGGGAATATGAGTGGGCCTGTGTACCTGTGTAGCGATGGAGACTGCCCATGTTCTTGTGGAGGAAGGCTGATTAGCTAAGGGGGAAGGTCCTTGCCCAGAATATGGGGTCATTCTGGCACAGGCCCTGTGTACATGTAGAGGAAGCCTTGCTAAGCAGGGAAGTCATGGGTCCTTTCTGGTGGCTGGAGATGCTGAGGCCTGTTCCGTTTTTACAACATGGTGGGTTTAGAGAAGGAGAGGCAGCCCATGGTTTTAAAGCTTTATTATAGATAATTAGGAAAAAGAAAAAGAGAAGAGAGAAAGAAATGATAGAGGGTTGAGAGCTGGCCATAACCACATGGAAAGAGGGGAGAAGGATAGGGAAAGAGGGGAAACAGGGAGACAAGAGAGAAAGGCAAGAGAGAGAGGAGGGGTCACACATCCCCTTTATAGTGGACTGGGCTACCTGGCTATTACCAGTTAACAGTGGGGCAGGGAAAACCTGGCTGTAGCTAGGTAACTGTGGGGATGGAGTCCAGACAGAACACTAGGGACCTGGCCTTATGTGACTTATGGCCACAGGGTTATATCTAACAGGTAATATATATTTCATGATGTTGGAGGTATACAGTATGGTTTTTTAAAATTTTTCTTTTATAGAGGATTACCAGTAAGAGATTGCATGGATCTCATAGACTTTAAAAATTGAACTTTTAACACTGTTGTGACTGGTATAAAATATTGTGACTTTTGGAGTTGGACTAAATGTTCTTTGCCTTATGCTATAGGTAGGTATGACCCTCATAGACTCATGTATTTTAACAAGCCTCTGGGGGCCTGGGAATGGAATGGGATGGTTTGACTATGCTTGACCCAGGGAGGTGTGGCCTTGTTGGAGTAGGTATGGTCTTATTGGATTATGTATGTTACTGTGAGGGTGAGTTTTGAGAACTTCCGTCTAGAACCTTCCTTCAAAGCCAGTCTTCTCCTGTTTGCCTTTGAAACAATATTTTGTTCAGTGGATTGTTTTAGTTTATTATTTGTGTGATAAAATACTCTGAAAAGTAACTTAAGGATAGGAACTCCACAGGAAGAACAACAGATTCAACCAACCTGGACCCTGAAGCTCTGAGAGACTGAACCACCAACTAAAGAACACACATGAGCTGGACCGATCTCCCACACCCATATATGTTGCAGAAGTGCAGCTGGGTCTTCATGTATGTACCAAACCACTAGAGTGGGTCTATTTCAAAAACTGTTGCCTCTCTATGGGATATGATCTTCTAGGTAAGCTGCCTTTTCTGGCCTCAGTAGGACAGGATGCACCTAATCCTGTGGAGACTAGATGCCAAGGGGCAGGACGATGACCAGGGTATGACCCTCTCAGAGGCAAATGAAAGGGGGGAATAACTCTTTGAGGGGGCACTGGGAGAGGTGGCAACATTTATGATGTAAATAAGTAAAATAATTAACAGAAAAACAAACAAATAACCTCTATATCTAGACATGGCAACCACAAGTACTGTGTTCAACAAACTGCATAGGACTTGATATGTTAAAAAATGTACTTGGTATCTGGTTCATTTGCCTTGAGTGTACTCTGCATTTTAGTTTCTAAGAGTCAAGAGGCTAAGGTCATAAAAGGCTGATTCATGTGATGATCAAAGGGAAATGGGGTAAATGATTAAACTAATATGTAATCTCTAAGTAAATAGCTTATGCAGTAGTAGCAAGAAAACACTGGGCTTTGGTCTGCAAGAGAGAGCTATCTCAAGCAGATTACAACGTTGTCACCTTGCATCCATCACCGACTCAGAGGCCTTCATTTACCACTGCCATTCACCCCTTCCTCAGGACCCTCTGTCAGGTTGAGGCTGGTCTTGGGCACACAGAACCTATGAGTTTAGCTCAGGGTCTAGGTAATGAGTGGAGTCAACTGTGGCTCCTGTAGCAGTCACACTTGGTGATCACCCAAGTGATATTAAGTGGTTCATGGAGTTTTTCATCAGTGTGAGCTGGGGTCAACAATGTCAGGATTTGTAGAGTCTTAGTTTTAAGGGATCCTGAAGTTGTCATAGGAGTCTTCCTCCTGACATCTGTGGATGTTAGGATCTATGGGATATGATCTCTCTCATCAATGGCACTGTTGTTGGGTCATTTCTCACCCTGCACATTTGACTTGAGAGTAATGAATCTAAGTTTTTATTCTGTTGAACTTTACAACCATGGGCATGGTAAGGATCACCATGTGTGGACCAGATCTAGGGATCTGGGATCTTGTGATTATTTCTCTTAATTTATACCTCATCATCTGATTTAAATCAATGGGGATAAGAAGGGGAAGCAGACTCATAGATGTGATGGATGCTTGAACACATTTGTTTTTCTACCCTGTGGAAAGCATGCACTTATGTACTCCAGAAACTTTTGATCATGTTCTGTAAGAACTTTAGATTGAAGGAAAGGTAGAAAGAGGGTGGTTCATAAAGAGTCATAACTAAAGTGCAGGCAGTATTTCTGGCCTTGTAAAGGGAAAAGGGAAGGAGGGGAAGCCAGTTTCCATACTTAACTTTGTTAAGGTCATTTTTAGGGTCCAATTCATTCTATCTTTCTATCCTGAATTCTGGAGATAGTATGCAAAATGAAGCTTCCAATCTGTCCCTGTAATTTTAACAAGTGACTGTGTTATCTGAGATATAACTACAGGTTCATTGTCAGATTCCAATAGTGAATGTAGTCCATACCTAGGGATACAATCTAGCAGCTTCTTGGATACTACAATGGTGGTTTGCAGGAATCTGTGGAAGGCTGTGTCCATTTAAGGAGTCCATTTAATGTTTCTCCTACCACCCCCTGCAGTGGCCTCATAGAGGAGCCTAGCAATCTCCACAAAATCCTGGCATTCAGAGTCTGCAGAACCCTGCTGAGACCAAGATCTCATGAATTTGACACCAAGTCTGGGAATGTTGAGGATCATTTCTTTCTGATACTGAAATAGTAGTTGTCTTTCCTTGGGTATGGACATAAGTTAAGTTACCTCATTTTGGTAGAGCTAAGCCTTTTTTATGGATACCCAATATCCCATCCAGCCCATTTCTTTGAGATAGTTGGTTGTTACCAAATGGCAAGTATCTTCATCTGGGGTATCTATAAGGAGGTAATTAACACATTGCAACAGTTATATTGGAGGGTGGTCTGCTGGTACTCACCCAGGTCTTCGCGGAGTATGTCATTAAAGATGGTGGGTTAGTTCTTGAGTGCTTGAACAACTTGGCTATCCATTAGACCCACACTTTGGGCCCTCCAATGGAAGGCAAATGTGGGCTGACTAACTGGGTTTAGTGGCAAACTAAAGAAGGCATTCTTGAGGTCCAGTATGGTGTAGAGGTCTCATTCATGTAGCAGGCTGCTCAACAAGATGTAAAGGTTGGGCACTGTAAGATGAATATCTTCTACCCTTTTGTTGACTTTGCTTAAGTCCTGTATAGACTGGTATTCATTACAATGGAGTTTTCTTACTGGCAGAAGAGGGGTGCTCCAAGCTGACTGGCAAGGGAGTAGTATCTCTTGTTTCCAGAGTTGATTTATGTATGACATTCTTTCTAATATTGCTTCTTAGGGCATGGGGTATTCACAGACTCTGGCAAGGCTAGCATTGGCCTTTCATTGCACCAGGATTGGGGTTTGAAGTTTTGTTATCCCCATGGAATTTTTCTCCATCAGTACCCCTGAAATCTCTTCCAATAATCTCTTTAGGTATGGGTATTTATCAATGCTTTGATGGGATGCAGTATAGAGCTTATATTCTTCTTCTAGTACCATAGTCAAAATGTGTAAGGAACCTTTTCATACAGAACCTACATTCCTTCAGTACATTTTAGTCAGCAGATCTCAACCCAGAAGTCAAGTCCCCTTGTACCTAAGTTATTTTGTTGAGCATGGGTTGCATAGGTTGTTTCAAGATTGAATGTAGTGTTTTCATGTCTACCAGAAAGTTTATTGGCTTCCCTTCCAACGTTAGCATTACTAATGCTAACTCATGAATCCTGATGCCCTCAGTCATTTAATTTATTTTTAATGCCTAGAACTCTAGACTTTCATTTAGCCTTTTGGGACATTTGTTTTTCTGATGTTCCATTTCTTTAAAATAGGAGCACTGTTCTTTTTAAAGACAAGGCTTTCTTTCCTTTCTTGATAGGGCTTACTTCCCCCTTCTCTTCCATATGCTATATTATTCAGCTCTCAGGTATCTGGTTTTTCTGTCTCTCTCCCCTAGTGGATCCTATTAACACCTTGACAAGTCCTCTGGTCTGCCTGTCCTCTGCAGCTTATTGTAGACCATTCCAGGTATTGCCATGGATTCAGACATTCCTTAACTTTATAATCCTTTCAGCCACTGAAATTTTCTGCAAAGTCTGGCACCACCTTGTAAACAAAGTTTAGATTCACAACAGATTGGTTTTTAGTTGCCTCCAGGTCAAGAGGCATTTAGGTGTGGTAGGCTTCCAGTAACCCCTCAAAAATACATTTTGTCTCTCCTTGTTAACTTGGTTAACATGCCCTACCTTATATAAATTTGTTGGCATTAAGGCAACATCTTGGAGACCCTCTCATTAGAATTTTGTGGTTGACCTTTAGCTTTGCCTTACCTGAAGGGCTGTTAGTGTCCCAGTCCTGACAGGCAAAAGGAAAAGATGCATCAATAACAGCTAGAATTGTTGTAGGCTGGTAGCTTGTTCCAGGAACAAATTTCTGGGCTGCAGCAGTCATGTGCTCCTCACTCATGAAGTAAACCTGCAAAACTTGTTGGCAATCATGCTATGTGGGGTGGTAAGTAATCATCATAGAATGTCATAGTTCTAGTACGGTGGAGAGTTTCTCTGAGAACTTATGATTTTCATTTTCTAGTGATATAAGTCACTGGTGGTAAAGGGAATGTAGGTCTCTATTATCTTCCTCCCACTATGCCCAGCTGTGTGAAGGAGGCACAGGCAACCCTGCCTCAGGAGGCAATGAGAGCCTACTTCACTTCTGGGACAATGGTTGCCCTCCTTGCCTTCTGTCTAAGCCAGCTCTAGATGAGACCAAGCACCCTTCCTGATGCCTGCACTGCCACTTGAGTCTCAAATCCTGGTCCATGTGGGAGCCATGGTCCTCAGCAGCCCAAGTCTGGCCATGTCAATGTGAGGGTTCTGCGTTTTCTGTGCTGCTCATCAGGGCTGGCCACAGGGGTAACAGAATGGTGGTCCAATATGTCTGTCTCCCACACTGTGGAGGTCTTGCTATGTTACCTCCAACCTACCCTGGACCTGGGTCAGTGGTGCTGGCCATTCATTTCTACAAAAGATTGTTTCCTTGACCATAGAGTTGAAACCACATCCTCCACCAGTCCTTGGAAATCATTTAAGTGTGACTGGAAAGTTGCCTGTGGCATGGTGCCTTTCGGGAAAGAAAAAGAGAACAAGCAAAATACTAACACATAAACACAGAATTAGGCCTATGAGGGATATAAAATGAAATCAAAAGAAAAAGGCCAAAATGATGTAGATGGTGGCCAATCCTGTACTCTGGACCTGTACAACCTGACAATATCCACAAAAACCTGAGTCAGACTAGCAAAAGGGAGTCCAGAGCTTCTTTGGAGCTCACCAGGCCAGAAGGTAGTTGTTAGCATGCAGTCCCCCTCCTTTAGCTTCAAGGTTGTGTTTAGGATACCAGACAGATCAAAGCATGGGGTCAGACAAAGATATACAGCACAGAGTGAGACAAAAACAATAACACAGAGGTGTGCCCAAACTCACAGTTTAGCAGAGAGTCAATTGTTATCTTTACAAAATAAAAAACAAGCAAACAAATAAAACAACAACAACAACAACAACAACAACAACAAAAACCTGCTCTATCAATTCAGGGGGATCCCAGCAATTAACAGCTAATGCACAAAATGTAAGGGTTTGAAAGTTACTGATGGAAGAATTCAAAATCGAATATGATGCTAAATCAAAGAGAGATTATTCTGAAGAAACAACCAGCATTCAAGGTCAGACATTCATACAAAATTGCATGCCCGAGATGAGCTCACAGGCTTCTTTTAAGCATGGCTAGGGGAAATTTAGGGATGGTTAGGTCATTTTTAATATGATTGGCTATGTAGGTAGCAGTTACATTAGTATATTTCTAATTGGTTGATTGCTATATTAGCTTTACCATTTTTGGCCAGGCCTTAGAGAAGTTCTAGGAACTGCATAAGTCCTTGGTATAGCTATCTTTCTTGGTTAGATATCTGGCCCACTGATGATAAATGGCTTGGTTTGTGATTTTGTCTGAGAATCCATATTTACTTCCTTGGGAAACTGAAACCTAGGCCTTCTTATAATACAGAGTTTCAGTCAGATTTCTAAGGTTCTTTGGGAAAATCAACAAGATACACAAACCCTTTATTCAAACCAACAAACAGACACACAGAATATCCAAATTGACACAATTAGAAATGAAAAAGAGGACATAAAACAGACACTGAAGAAACTGGGTCATACATTTAAAAACCTATACTCCACAAAATTGGATAATGTTTTAAAAGAACAATTTTTCTCAATAGATACTGCTTAACAAAGTTAAATCAAGATCAGGTAAACAATTCCCATAGTCCTATAAACTCTATGGAAATAAAAACAGTCATCAAGATTCTCCCAATCAAATATTTAGGCTCCAATACCTTTAGTACAGAATTCTACCAGACTTTCAAAGAAAAGCTAATACCAATACTCCTCAAATTATTCAGCAAAATAGAAACAGGAGTAATATTGCCAAATTCAGTTTATGAGGCCACAATCACCGCCCAATACAAAGACTCAAGAATGAAAAGGAATTTCAGACCAATTTCCCACAGAAATATTATATAAATATACTCAATAATATATTAGCAAACTGAAAAAACGCATCAAAAATATCATTCACCTTGATCAAGAAGGCTTCAACCCAGAGACACAGAGATGGTTCAACCCATTGCAAAAATATTAACCCAGGATTTCTCCTGTCTAAAGGAAATACAGAGAAAAAGAGTGGAGCAGAGACTAAAGGATGGGACATACAGAGACTACACTACCTAGGGATTCATTCCATCTGCTGACACCAGACCCAGACAATATTGCTGATGCCAAGAACCCCTCGCTGGCAGGAGCCTGGTATAGCTATCCCCTGATATGCTCTGCTAGAGCCCTACTGATACAGATGAAGATGCTTGAAGTCAACCATAAGACTGAGCATGGGAACCCCAATGGAGAAGTTAGGAGAAGGACTGAAGGAAAGATGGGTTTTGCAATGCCATAGGAAGAACAACAATATCAACCAACAAGACCCCACTACCTCTGAGCTCCCAGGGACTAAACCACCAACCAAAGAGTAAACATGAGGAACCCATGGCTCCAGCTGCTTAAGGTCCTTTTTCCTGTGGATGCTTGATGCCTCAGCTTAGCGAAATGATAGAGCTGTGAGGTAGGAGTGGGTTTTGGGTAGAAGCAGGGGGAGGAGAGATAGAATATGGGGTTTGCAGATGGAAAACCAGGAAGAGGAATACCATGTAAAATGTAAATAAATAAAATGACCAAAAAGAAAAGAAATGCTGCTAGTGAAATTCACCATATATTAAAAAAATGAAGAAAAAGTAAAGTAAACTAAACTGAAAAATCAGTTGTGAGTTCTGCCCTATATGCTCAGCACTCAATTTCCCAAGGCCCATGTCTGCCTCCATCCCTGGAGGTCTGTTGCCACCTGGGACAATCAGGTGCTTCAAACCCTGCCTGTTGGATCCCCTGGCAATTCCAGCATCTGAGAGGTCTGCTGTGTCCTCTCTGGGCTCCATCTTCCAGTGAACACCTATATCTGCAATCCCTGAGAGCTGCAGATATCTGGGACCATCAAGTGAGATTCCTTCCCAAATTCTCTGCCTGCAACTTCTCTCAGGAAAGCCATCAGAACTGAAAGCTACTCCCATCCTGTTCCCTCTGCACTCAACACCTTGTGTCACACCTATGCATAATTTTAGTGTTTTTAAATGTAATACATCCCAACCTTAGTTTCCCCTACCTCCATTTCACCTAGCCCCCCTACAACCACCACCCTTGTTTCCCAGACCCACTCTGTAGTGAGAATTTTGGAGCTTTGGTTTCTTTAGAAAACACAGAGACATCATAAAATTAAGGTTTTTGGTTTTTTCTGTTTCGTTTTGTTTTGTTTTTTGTTTTTTTGTTTGGTATTTGGTTTTTTGAGACAGGGTTTCTCTGTGTAGCTCTGGCTGTCCTGGAACTCACTTTGCAGACCAGGCTGTCCTCAACTCAGAAATCTGCCTGACTCTGCCTCCCAAGTGTGGGACTAAAGATGTGTGCCACCACTGCCCGGCAATTACGTTCTTTTAAAATTTTAGGTGTGAGATATGGGGCTATTTCAGATTGTTCATAGCAGCTGACTGATTAACCTCATGTTATAGTAAAGATACAATAGTTTCTCTGATTGGGTGATGTTTTGAATTTCAGGGACAGCTTAGATGTTATATAAAACCTAGGGACTGAGAGGTGGGGTTGATTGTTTTTGCTTATTCTTGTGGATTGTTGGAGAATTTCTGGTTGTTTTGAGTTATGGCTTATTAAGCAGTAATGTTCAAGGAAAAACAACAACAATAAATTATATATACCCATGGCACATGTGTGTAATTTCAAAATATGTAGGAGCTAGAACACTAGAGTATTCTTTTTTCTATTACAAGTAGAGTCTCTGATAAAATCAGAAGTTTACCTATGTATAAAATCTGTTATTTTCCTAATACCACATTTCTTAGTTACTCCAAATAAATCAGAATAGTTGGCATTTGTGAGGTGATTTATTCAATAAAGAACACAAATATAAATGGATGGAATAATATACCAGGCAACTGGAGAGATAGCTCTATAATTAAGAACATGTGATTATCCTGCAGATGACCTGGGTTCAGTGCCCAGCACTCACATGTTGGCTCACAACCACCTAAAACACCAATTCTAGGATATTTGATGCCCACTTCTAACCTCCTCTGGCACTGTATTCATGTAGTACACATATGCTGATACACACAAAATAAAAAAATAAATGTGTTTTAAAGGTATTGGTAAATGATTTTTATTTTTTATCTTTTAAATCTAATTGTTGACAATTTCATACATGTTTATTCAGCAAAATAAGATAATTGCATTCATCTTTTTCTTATTTAACTCTTCCAATTTTCCCCAAACAAATGCCTTCCAACTTTTCATCCTATTATATTTTAATAACCTGATAAATCTGATTACTGCTCCTTGTATGTGCATGGATATAAGACAATTCAATGCATATTAGGCAATTTATCATTGATCAGTATCCCAAAGAAGGATTCTATATTCCCCACTGTCATTAGCTTCCATTAACTCATCTCAGTTGTGGCCTTGGTAGCCCTTCCCAAACTCAGTGCTAGCATTTTTATTTTGTACAGGCCTTACTCAGTAGCCATAGCTTCTGTGCATTTGTGAGTATACCAAGTTCATCATGTACAGAAGACAGGATTTCACTGCATTCTGATTCTTACAATTTTTTCTGTAATGAGAGACACTTGCAATATAAACAATAAAAAGAAAGATGTATCCACACACTACATGAAGTGCTTGATAACATCTACCAATACATTGTGTATCAGACAAACATCAAATAGGAAAGTACGGAAAAATATGAGCATGAATTTCACATACACACAAACTTGTTCTAATGGTCCAACATATACTTGTGCGATTATAGATTTTTCCTGTAAATGAATACAGGAATTAGGCTTAATTATCTCCTAAAGCAGTAAGTGATGCATATACTTTTTTATAAACACTCCAGGAAATGACATTGTCTTCCTACTTCCAACAATATTACCTTTGTCCACATCTGTACTAGTAGTATAAGAAATATGGATGAGTATGATCCAGCTACCTGTATCACAAATAGTCAATAGGTTCCTTACCTTATTAAAGAACAAGACTTCTAGTAAAGAGAGGTGAGCACTCATTCTTTGACATTTATGATTTTTGTAAAAACAAAATAGAAATTTTACATTTGTCAAGTATCACCCCCAAAAATCTACATAATAAGAATTCCAAGACACTGTTGAGCTTTCAATTAAATCATTGTTCAAAATTTTTTTATTTTAGAAAAGTTTCAGATTTCTGAAAATTTATATATTGTTCTTATAACCTTTTGACCCATGTGCCGTTTCCCCCATGTGATAGTTTGATGAAAATTGTTCCCAGATGCTTGTGTATTTGAGACGTTTGTTACCAGTTAGTGGAACTATTGTGAAGATATTAGGAGCTATAAATTTGTTGGTGGTTATTGTGTCATTGGAAGTGGGCTATGAAGTTACAAAAACCATTTTCAGTTCCAGTGTCTGTCCTTCTGCCTTTGGATGAGGATGTAAATGTATCTGATACTCTTCTAATATCATGCCTCTCTGGTACATGCCATTATAACCATGGAGAAACTCTTTAAAACTGTCAATAAGCCCCTAGTTTAGATACTTTCTTTTATAAGCTTTTCCTTGGTTGTGGTATCTTTTCACAACAATAAAACATCACTATTGTTTGCTTGTATTGGTATAGTACATTTGTTCCAATTGAATTAATATTGGTTAATAATCATTTACTAAATCTTGCTTTGTTTTACATCTTGCATTCTACAGAGTTCTTTCCATTTTTTGTTTTATTGTTTACCATTCTATCTGTTTTGGCTTGAAAATTGTATAGGAATATTTATCCACAGTTACAGCATCACATACAATGCATTTTCATCCTTAAAATTAATTTTGTTCAATTTATTCATGCCTCTTTCTACTCTAAGGTATTAGAGCCCACTCCTCATTTGTACTAGCTTTATTATTTTGCTGTTTTGGAATACTATATAGCTAAACCTACAACTTTTAAACTGGCTTCTATTAAACTATCTTGCAGAGAAACTTAGCAGATGCTGGTTAAACAGATCATACATATTCTCTCTAGTCCATAACTCTCTGACTGTACAGTTTACAAGATCTCCTGCATTTAACCTCTACATACACAGAGAGGAACGCTCATAGTAACATTGTTTAAAGAAAAATTCAGCCACAATGTATTATTTACACTTCTATGGTTATCTTAAAACACTGATCAAATCTTCTTGTGAAAGATAGTTTCTTTGAAGTTTTCATTTTCAGACATGTAAACTTCATGACCATCATTGTGGGGATCATGAAGGCAGGTACAACAATGGAGCCTCAGCAGATAGCTTATCTACCTGATTTACAAGCAAGAAACTTAGAACAACATTGGAAATGGTGTAGGCTTTTGAAAACTGGAAGCATACCCCCACACTACTGACCTCCTTGAACATGGCCACACCTCTTAATGCTTCCTCAACAGCTACAGCAACAATGGACCAAATATATAATAAACATATAATGTTTAAAGATAAGAGCCGATAAGAGCCATGCTCATTCAACCCACCATGAAAGTAAAAAAATAGTATTTTGTCTCACAGTGGAGTTTGCATATAGAGAATTTCTTTCAGAGCAAAGGACACACAAAAAAGCAAAGTGTAAGAAAAATAAAGTCATTTCCCTCATAAAGCAAAACAAAACACTAGACTAAGTAAGTCTGACCAATCTACAATCCATGTAGAATTGTTACAACTCTAAGGAAAATATTGAAAATAGTCCACATACTGCTTAACTTCAAGAGATAGTTTGTTACCAGTGTTGATAAACAACACTGACAGTTTTCTACAATTTAAATGTAGAAATTAATGAGCATTTTGTTTAATCTTATTAAAATGCTTTAGGTATATGACATATACCTTATAGCTCATATATTTGAATATTGGTCCATACTTGGTGGAACCCATATAAATGTATATATAATTAAGCACACATATCTATCACTTGTATAGAAATGCACATTATTTCTAATGTTCTAAATAAAATGTCCAATAACTGCATAAAATATTACTTATTTTAAAAATAATAAACGGCAGAATTTAACACAGTTGCAGAGATGCACACACATTAGCTGAAGTTCTGCTAAATGCTAGATGAGCAGCATTGAAGTAGGCATTAAACTCTCTTCTGCTACTTTGCCTACATATCTGTAATACCATTAACTACTATCAATTGAATTAAATCCCTAAGCTTTCACAGATAATGATTCTCATGGCCCAAAGCTGAAATCACTTCAAGGTATGTGACCTTTTTGTAGTTGAGCAAGGAGCTGTCTTTCTTTTTTTTATAATATAATATATTTGAATTAAACTGCTATTCAGACTTCTTTGAACTTTATTGAAGATGTTGATATTTCCTGGTGTCCATCTAGCCATTTGTCATCACCCACTCAAAAAAGCAGTCTCCTTAGACTCTTCACATAACCACAGTACCCTCTTCCTGTAAGCTCATGTCAAACTCACAATACTCCAACTTACCAGGATATTTATACTCTACACAGGGTTTTTCCTTATCTTTGTATATATTTTTTACAGAGTGCCATGTATTTTTACTTTAGTTAGTGACCAAGGCCAAACACTTATCAAAAGCAAATTGAGTACTTCCACACATACAAATTATAAAAAAATATTTACAAAGATGAATAGATTACAGACAAAATAAGAAACAGACATGAGCATAGGTTGCTCAGTAGGTACCAAGTATGGTAAGAAAAATAAATGTTTTTATAGCTTTCAGTGTAGTACAGTGATTATAAACACTATACAGTATTCCAAATGCTTGAATAAAGAAGTGCATACTAAGACATGATAAATATTTGAGGAAATTAATATAGTTTCTTTGATGACATTATGAAAATATCATATCATACCCAACAAAATTCTGCCACATTTGAATGTCAATTATAAAAATTAAAAAATAAATACAAAGGACAGAAAAATGGCTCAGCAGTTAAAAATATTCACTTACCTCTCATGGGCCCAAGATTTTATTTCTTTCCTCTATAAAATAGCTCACAACCATCTGTAAGCCCAGTCCCAAAGGATCTGACACCCTCTTCTGACTTTTTTCAGGCAATAAGCACATAATACACAGACATACATGTGGGCATTGCACAAATACATTAAATTAAATGAGTAAATGTGATTAGAGTTACTGCTAAAAATTCGGAACATATTATAAGATGAAAGATAAAAATAAATCATAAATCTAAAAGAAGAAATAGTTCTGTCATTTTTAGAGAAGAAAAGCTACAAACTTGTATAACAGTGAATACTTGGTAATGACAATACAAACAAAAATATTTACAAGACAAAGAAAAAAATGAATGAATTTTGTGATCAACCTTCCCAAGATGCTGAATGTCATAAAGATAGGAAAACAAACAAGAAATTGTACAAGAAGTGAGTGAAGGAAAGAGAGCTGTGAAATTTCCCTGACAGAACAAAAGATGAATGCAAAAAAGTAAGAGGAAGTAGGGATGCTAACAAGGAAGACCACACCCATCACTGTGAGCAAATTATCTTGCTGAGCATATTTCTCAGTGCTCCTTTCATATCCCGATTCCTCAGACTATAAATAAAGGGATTCACCATGGGTGTGACTGCAGTGTACATCATAGCCACAATGGCATCCTTGTCATTAGTGCTATCGGATGAGGGGACAAAATATAGTCCAATGATGGCTCCATAGTACAAGGAAACCACACAGATGTGAGAGCCACATGTGGACAAGGCTTTGCAGATTCCACTGATTGAGGGAGTTTTCAGAATGGTGACTCCAATGTGGCCATAAGAGACCAGAATGCATATGAATGGCAGGGTAATGATCACATTACCTAAAACAAGGATGGCCAGCTCATTGATGGTGGTGTCTGAGCTGGACAGCTTTACCATAGTAGAGAGGTCACAGAAGTAGTGGGGGACGATATTGTCTCTAAAGCGACATAATTGTGTCAAGAGAAGAGTGTGAACAAGGGAATTGGCAGTAGATAAGGCCCAGGATACTACTACTAGAAGAACACAGAGGTTCTCACTCATAATTTGTGAATAGTGTAGAGGGTGACAAATGGCCACATACCTGTCATAGGCCATTAATGTCAGAAGAAAGCTCTCAAGATCAACAAAAAATGAAAAGAAATATACCTGGGTAATGCACCCGGCATATGAGATGGACTGACTTTGTCTCAGCATATTTATGACCATTTTTGGAGTTGCGACTGATGAGAAAGAGATGTCTGTGAAGGCCAAGTGGCTGAGGAAGAAGTACATGGGGGTGTGGAGGTGAGAGTTCAGCCTAATGAGCAAGATTATGAGCAGGTTTCCCAGCACAGTTGTCAGGTACATGGTCAGGAACAGGGCAGAGTACATGCCTTGGTCCTCTGCTCTAATGGGGAGCCCCAGGAGGATGAACTCAGACACAGTGCTCTCATTTCTTCTCCTCATGCTCTTCCTTTTCTGCTGTGAGTAGACAGAAAAAATGAGAAAGAAAAGTGAATTTAACTATTATATTGTAGAAGCATTTTATAAATCATGAGTACTGAAAATAACATTAGTGCAAACCACTTAGTACACCCATTTTAACCTCAATATAGTGATATTTGCAGAGAATATACTAGTGATAGTTAGCAAGGAATATAACTTGGAAACAACAGAATGTGTTTTAGAGGGAAACAATGAACCATCAGAACACTTATCAGATGAGACCCAGTTACAGATCAAGACTCCTGGATTTTATCAAGAGAATATTAAATTATGGAAATAATGTATAATTTGAAACCAGCCAATAGAAAATTCAACAAAACTTTAATGATTTTAAGTATTTTAAGCTATCTTGAATGCACCTGCTGAATGTTGACTTCCCATAAATTAAATCCAGATAATGGAACCCATGGAGGAACATTTGATCTGTAAGCTACCAGGGTCTGGGGAGTTACTGAAAGCAGGATTGCAGATGGTCAAACCATTAAGAACATGAGTCTATGCCAATAATATAAAATGCCAATACCAACTTGCAAGGAGCTATGAGTTCTTACCACAATTGCAGCCAAAGAAATACCTTGTGCTTTTCTAACAGAAGAAAATGTCACATTTTCTCTTAACCTGGATTTTTAAGCCAATGACTGTTACCTATGCATTTACAGCATCTTTCTCTGTTGCTAACCTGACGTTTCTCTTTTTTTCTTTCAATCATGCCCTGCTCATGTAAGCAATCACAAAACAACAGAACATGGAACAAGATAAAATTAGAGTTGATATCCTAGCAGCTGAAACAACTCTGTGGTAATATTTTATTTGAAGACTTGTTTAGTGGTCCATGTATCCTTGTGACTGGCAGCAATCTATCTGCTTCTTCATTCTTTCCAGGCTTAAACTAGAGTTAATGTATGAATTCTCCAGACTTAGTGAAGACCATTGTAAAAGTGCCTCTATTTCATCTGCCTCAATCTATAAAAAGAAAATTCAGTTAATGTGACATTGCATTGAATAAATTATACTATATTTTTTACCTATATTTGTGTTATAATGGTTACTTTATCACAATGAAAATGCTAATTATCTATCTGTACATGGGTAGATTGTTTCTAATATTTTTATATTTTGACAAGTATTTCAACAAGCAGTTATATTTCTTATGTAATTTTAGATACTATATATGATATATACAAAAATGGTTTAAAGAAATAGGCCTCCATAGTTTTGCAAAAATGTCAAGTCATGTGAATCCAAGGTGATGAAAAAGTTGACATATGTTCTACAAAATATCTTTATAGGAAAAGGTTACATAATATTATAAACATTGGTTTCTAAGTAAGTGTTTGGAAGGACATTTCTAGGGGCCTTGAACAACAAGGAAAATCCAAGACAATAACCAGTCATAGAAATGTAAATGTTGGAGAATATATGAGAAGCAGGCAGACATCATGTTTAATTTGCTATGATAAAAAGTTTCCATCTGTTTAAGAACAGTAATATGCCCCTACAAAAAAATAAGTAATGAAAACTAGGAAATGGAATGCTGACTGCAAGTTAGGAAGCAGAATGGAGAAGTCAAGAATACTAGCTGGAATGTGAACATCAGGAATAATTATGGAAAAATCGCAGAGATTTGGGTAGAAGTTGGAATAAAACACAATAGCTATTGTGCCTAAGTTAAAAGTGAGCAGAACATATTATTTTCCTACTTCTTTTAAAAATGGATAAGTTTAAGAAAAATATTCTATGGACCATTTTGAGGGGTGTGCATCCTTTTATCTCAAATCTTAGGCAGGTTCTCAGTGCAAGAAAAATTACTGCATAGGGAACTGTATGGTAATTCATGGTTTGATTGTTGAGATGGGAAATGCATGCTGAACAGAGAGACAGAGAATAAGACAGACACACAGAATCACAGAGGGAAACCCAAACATATGCAGTGATACAGAAGAATTTAAAATCTATGCCTGCTCTGACAAGCAAATTACAGATAACTTGAGCAATAAAAAAGGATTGAAAACTTTTGCATTTCTCTCTAAAAGAAACAGCCAGATCACCTGAAGCAGTCATTCATCCATCACAACAAACAGAAGAGTAATAAGTTCAGATATGATCGATATGTAGACATATACATGTGTACATATACTAGGAAGTCCATGTGAGCTCTAATTTTGAAAATCATATGGAGGACCTAGGGTGCACTCTCTGTCCCCAGATCCAAATTAGAGGCATACAGGATAAAATTGTTTCATTGTCATTGACTCCCCTAGGGAAAGAACCTTCACAAGCAGCCATGAGAGTCCCTTTACCCTTGAGAACTAACAGTAGCAACCATAACAAGATTCTTCATAATTTTGTCTTCTTTAAAATATGACCCCTTTAAGAAAGCAAAGATTCCTAGCACAAAGGACTCAAAAATGTCACAGAAAAAAAAACCTTTCTCAACCCAAAGAAAGGGATGGCCATAAATGTAACAGAAATCTATAGAACACTAAATAGATTGGACCACAGAAAACCTCTCATCACATAATAAAGAACTGGATGCACAGAACAAAAAAATATATTAAAATATAAGAGAAAAAAACCAAAGTAACATATAATGTGGACATATCAGAATTATACCAGACTTCTCAGTAGAGTCCTTAAAAGCCCGAAGAGCCTGGACAGAGGTCACATCTAATCTACAAGAGCATATATGCCAACCCAGGCTACTATACCCTCCAAAACTCTCAATCATCAAGGATGGAGAAAACAAAGTATTACATAACAATACCAAATTTAAACAATATCTATTTTCCAATCCAGCCCTAAAGAGGACTCTAGAAGGAAAACTCCAACACAAGAAGGGTATCTGCACCAAGAAAAATACAAGTCATTAATCATTTTACAACAAAATCAAAAGGAGAGGATCACATATACATAATGCCAACTCCAACAACAAACATAACAGGAACTAACAATCTAGTCTCTAGTATCTCCTAATATTCAAGGACTCAATTCACTAGTAAAAAAAAGACATATGTAAACAGACTGGATATGCAAACAGGATCTAGTACTTCGCCGCATTCAAGAAAAACTCCTCAATGACAAAGAAACAGACTACCTCAGAGTTAAAAGCTGCACAAAAGTCTTCCAAGCAAATGTCCCAAGATATAAGTGGGCGTTGCCATCTTAATATCCAATACAATAGACTTTCAACCAAAATTTATCAAGAAGAGGAAGGACACTTCATATTTATCAAAGAAAAAAATCTACCAAGAGAGAGTTTCAATTCTGAACATCTATGCCTTAAATGCAAGGGCACCCACATTTACAAAATAAATTTTATTAAGGCTCAAAACACACTTTGAACCCCACATAATAATCTTAGGAGACTTCAACATGCCACTCTCACCAATGAACAGGCTCTTGAAATAGAAACTCAGCAGAGACACAGTGAAACTACGAACAGAATGGATTGAGTTGATGAACCAAATGGACTTAACAGATATATAAAGAACATTTTACCCTAAAACAAAAGAATATACCTTCTTCTCAGCACCTCATGGTATCTTCTCCAAAACTTATTATATAAGTGATCACAATACAAGTCTCAAGAGGTACAGACTAAAATAATCCCATGCATCCTACCATGCACTTAGGCTAGACTTCAATAAGGAAAAATAACAGAAAGCCCACATACATATGGAAGCTGAGAAACTCTCTACTCAAAGATAACTTGGTGCGGGAAGAAATAAAGAAATAAATTAAAGACTTTTTTAGAATTTAGTGAAAAGGAAGGCCCAACATAACCAAACTTATGGTACATAATGAGAGCAGTGATAAGAGGAAAACTCATGTTGCTAAGTGCCTCAATAAAGATATTTGAGAAAGCATACAAGAGCAGCTTAACAGAACATCTGAAATCTGTAGAACAATAAGATTTGAATACACCTCATAGGGATGGATTGCAGGAAATAATCAAAATCAGGGCTGAAATCAACCAAGTAGAAACAAAGAGAATGATACAAAAAAAATCACCAAAATGGTGATTTTTTTCAAAGAACCAAGCAGGTTCTTTGAGAAAATGAGCAAGATAGAAAAACCTTTAGACAAACTAACTAAAGGGCACAGAGACAGTATCTGATTTAACATAATCAGAAATGAAAAGGGATCAATAATAACAGAAACCGAGGAAATTAAAAAATCATCAGATTCTACTACAAAAGCCTATATTAAACACAATTGGAAACCTAGATGAAATGGATGATTTTCTCAGTCTACCAAAGTTAAATCATGAGAGCTAAACCATCTAAAGAGCACATATTTCCTAAGGAAATAAAAATCATTAAAAATCTCCCAACAACAACAATATGCCCAGGGCCAGATGGTTTTAGTGCAGAATTCTACCAGAACTTTGAAGAAGAGGTAATACTAACACTCAAACTATTCCATCAAATAAAAATAGAAGGAAAACTACCTAATTCATTCTATGATGCAACAATTACCCTGATTTCTAAACCACAGAAATCCAACAAAGAAGGGGAACTTCAGACCAGTTTCACATATGAATACCAATGCAAAAATATTCAATTAAATTCCTGCAACACAAATCCAAGAGCACATAAAAAACAGTCATTCTCTGTAATCAAGTAGGCTTCACTCTAGGGATGCAAGGTTGTTTCAATATATGAAAATCCAATATACTTCAATATGTGTAATCCACTATTTAAACATACTCAAAGAAAAAATGACATGATCACCCACTTAGGTGCTGAAAAAGCATCTCACAAAACAGAACGCCCCTTCATGTCAAAAGTGTTTGAGAGATCAGGAATTCAAGGTCAATACCTAAATATAATAAAAGCAGCATACAGCAAAACAATGGGCAATATCAAACTTAATGGAGAGACACTTTAAGCAATTCCACTAAAATCAGGGATGAGACAAGGATGCCCATTCTCTCCTTCCTATTCCATATAGTTCTCAAAGTTCTAGCTAGAGCAATAAGAAAACAAAAGAACAACATGGGGATGCAAATTGGCATAGAGGAAGTCAAGGTATCATTATTCACAGATGATATGATAGTATACATAAGCAATACCAAAAATTATGCCAGAGTACTTCTACAGATTATAACTTCAGAGAAATGGCTGGATATAAAGTTAACTCTGACAAATCAGGAGCCTTCCTATATGCAAAGGATAAGTATGCTGAGAAATAAATTAAGGTGATGAAACCTTTCATGATGGTCACAAACAAGTATCTTGGTGTGACTCTAACCAAACAAGTGAAAGATCTGTATGACAAGAACTTCAAATGTGTGAAGAAAGAAATCAACAAAGACCTCAGAAAGATCTCCCTTGCTAGTAGATTGGCATGATTAATATAGTAAAAATGGCCATCTTGCCAAAAGCAATGTACAGATTCAATGAAATCCACATCAAAATTCCAACTCAATTCTTCATAGAGTTAGAAAAAGGAATTCTCAAATTCATCTGGAATAATAAAAACCAAGGATAGCTAAAACTATTCTCAACAATAAAAGATTTTCCAGGGGAATCAATATCCCAGACCTCAAGCAGTAATACAGAGCAATAATGTTAAAAACTGCATGGTATTGGTTCAGTGACAGGCAACGGAATAGAATTGAAGACCCAGAAATGAAACCACACACCAATGGACACATGATATTTGACAAAAGAATTAAAGCCATCCAGTGGAAAAGATACCCCTTTTAACAAATGGTGCTCGTTCAACTGGTGCTTAGTATGCAGGAGAATATAAACTGATCCATTCATATCTCCTTGTACAAAGCTAAAGTCCAAGTGGATCATGCCTTCACATAAAACCAAACACACTGAAACTAATAGAAGAGAAAGTGGAGAAGAGCCTTCAACACATGGGCACAGGGGAAATTTTCCTGTACATAACACCAATAGCTATAAAGAACTGACAAATAGGACCTCATAACATTACAAAGTTTCTGCAAGGCAAAGGCCACTGTCAATAGGACAAAACAGCAACCAACAGCTTGGGAGATCTTTACCAACTCTACATTCAACAGAGGGCTAATATCCAAGATATACAAATAACTAAGAAGTTAGACTCCAGAGAAACAGATAACCCTATTAAAAAATTTGGTACAGAGATAAACAAGGAATTTTCAACTGAGGAATATTGAATGGCTGAGAAGCAACTAAAGAAATGATCAACATCCATAGTCATTATGGAAAGGCAAATCAAAACATTCCTGAGCTCACACAGTAAGACTGGCTAAGATAAAAAACTCAGGAAACAGCAGGTGCAGATGAGGATGTGTAGAAAAAGAAATAGTCCTCCACTGCTGGTGTGATTGCAAGCTGTTAACACCACTCTGGAAATAAGTTTGGTGGTTCCTCAGAAAATTGGGCATACTACTACTGGAGAACCCTGATATACCACCTCTGAGCTTTTTCCCAAAGGATTCTCCAGCATTCAATAAGGACACATGCTCCACTATGTTCATAATAGCCAGAAGCTGGAAAGAACCTAGATGTCCCTCAACAGAGGAATGGATACAGAAAATATTGTACATTTACACAATAGAATACGACTCAGCTATTAAAAACAGTTAATTCATGAAAATTTTAGGCAAATGGATGGAACTAGAAAATATCATCCTGAGTGAGGTGACCCAATCCCAAAAGAACACACATACTATGCACTCACTGATAAGTGGATATTAGTCCAGAAGCTTGGAATGCCCAAGATACAATTTCCAGATCAAAAGAAGCTAAAGAAGAAGGAATAACAAAGTATGGAAACTTTGTTACTTCTTAGAAGGGGGGAAAATACCCACAGGAGAAGACACAGCGACAAAGTGTGGAGCAGAGTCTGAGGGAAAGATCATCCAGAGACGGCCCCTCCTAAGGATCAATTCCATATACAGTTAAAAATCCAAACACTATAGTGAATGCCAACAAATGTTTGCTGACTGGAGCCCAATATAGCTGTCACCTGTGGCTGAAGGCTTTTACATCAAGTACAGGAGGAACAATACTATTAGCCACCCAGTATCCCCAAAGTTCCCAGGGACTAAACCCTCAACCAAAGAGTACACATGGAGGGAGCCATGGCTCCAGATGCATATGCAACTGAGGATGGCCTTGTTGGACATCGAAGTGAGGAGAGGCCCTTGGTCCTACGAATGCTAGATACCCAAGTATAGTGTAATGAAAGGACAGGGAAGTGGGAATGAGTAGATTGGTGAGCAGGGAGAGTGGATGGGCTAGGGGATTTGGGGGGTGGGTAACCAGGAAAGGGGACAACATTTGAAATGTAAATAAAGAAAATATCTAATAAAAAGGAGAAGCAAAGACTGGAATATGTAAAAGTCAGGGATTAACATGTGTCCTTACATGACCAGTATTTCAGTTTTTTTTTAAAAGGAAGTTAGCCATCAGTGGTACTCAGAGTGGCTTGTAAGTTTACTAATGGAATGTATGGATGAGCAGCTGACAGAATGCACAATTTGATTGTCTCCATTCTGAAATACAATAGCAGGTGTGTGGAAAGTTGAATTCAACCTTCTATGAACTAATTTCTTTGTGCTTCTGTGTGTGTGTGTGTGTGTGTGTGTGTGTGTGTGTGTATCTTTGTATGAGTTCATGTACATCAATGCAGGTGCCTACAGAGGCCAGAGATGATGGCTCCTTTGGAGCTTGAGTTACTGGTTTTTATGAACCTCTTGAAATCAGCGCTGGGAACTGTGAAACCCAGGTCCTTTTCAAGAGCAGTATGAGCTCTAAATATCTGGACCATCTCTCCAACACCAAATGTACTAATTTTCCTCATCTTGAGTCAGAGTTTCTTTTATGTTCATTGTCTAGAGGAATCTCAAATCCTAGATAACTAACTTAAGATGTGTGCTGTGACTCAATTTACATTTGAAACAATTTCCCAAATAATGCTGATGTCACAGGCCTGGGGGCTGTGCATGACAAGCAGCGCTCTTAGTTACATTATATATGTAATGCAAGGAAGTCTTTAAACAGTGGGATTTGGTGATTTAGTACTATTTTAACCACCAAGAATTTTGTCTTAAGTAAATGTGAAATATTGAAAAATGTTTGATGTTTCAAAAAGGGAAAGGGAGACATAATAGACACTGAAGAAATTCAAAGAATCGTTGGGACTTCTTTTAAAAGCCTGTGCTACATAAAAAAAGTGAAAAATCTTATTGAAATGGACAATTTTCTAAGCAGAGACCACTTACCAAAGTTAAATCTAGATCTGGTAAACTATTTAACAGCTGTAGAAAACCCTAAGGAAATAAGAGCAGTATCAAAAACCTCCTAACCAAAAAATGTGCAGGGCCAGATGGTTTTAGTCTGGAGGTCTACCAGACTATTAAAGTGTTGCTATTTGTAGACCTTAAGATTTCTATCAAAGAACCTCTACATCTGAAAATCACCTTCAGTATCCTGGCTTGATTCCAAATTTATTCAAGGATAATAGTATCCCTTCTATACAAACATGATAAATGGGCTCAGAAGGAAATTAGAGAAACAACACCTTTCAAAATACCCACGAATAATATAAAATGTCTTTATGTAACTAACCATCCAAGTGAAACAA
Organism: Apodemus agrarius; assembly: GCA_964023405.1. Lineage (NCBI taxonomy): Eukaryota > Metazoa > Chordata > Mammalia > Rodentia > Muridae > Apodemus > Apodemus agrarius. Next base: position 148,831,658 of record OZ030008.1, read on the forward strand.
CTATATGTTAAGAACTTCAAGTTGGTGAAGAAGGAATTTGAGATTGAAATCAGAAGATGGATAGATGTTGCATGCTCATGGGTTTTATGATCAACACATTGTACCAAAAGCAATTTATGAATTCAATTCAATTCCCATTAAAATTCTAACACAATACTTTATAGACATTGACAAAGAAATTCTCAACTTTATAGCTAAAACCATCATGAACAATATAAAAACCTTACAGAGATATCACCATTCATGACCTCAAGCTGTACTGCAGAGCAATAGTAATGAAAACTGCATGATAATGCTATAGTAATAGATTGATGAATGGAATCAAATTGAAGACCTCAAAATAAAGCCACATGCATATGGACACCTAAATTTGACAAAGAAGGCAAAAGAAGCATACAATGGAAAAAGAAAACATCTTCAACAAATGGGATTGATCTAATTGAAAGCCTGCATGTATAAAAATGCAAATGTATTCATATTTATCACCCTGCACTGTATTGATGTCCAATTGCATCATAGACCTCAACCTAAAACAGCTTGATAAACCTAAGTCTGATAAAACTGAAAGTGGAGCATTGCCTTGAACACATTGGTACAAGCTAATGGTTAACGTTCTAAGATCAATACTTGATAAATGGAATCTCTTGAAGCTGAAAAGCTATTATAAGGCAAAGGACAGTGTCAATAGGACAAAAAAAGCAGCTTACAAAATTGGAAAGAACCTTTGACAACCCTACATATGCCAGAGATCTAATATCTACAATGTATAAAGAACTCAAGAAGCTTGACACCAATAAGCCAAATATCACAGTTGAAAACTGAAGTAAAGACCAAAACAGAGAATTCGCAACAGAGGAATATCCTATGGACTAAATGCCCTTGAAGAAATGTTGAAAGCCCTTAGTCATCAGGGAAATGCAAATGAAAAAATAAACTCTAGATTCCATTCCATCTTGTTCCAGTCAGAATGTCTAAATTCAAAAACACAAATGATACCACATGCTGTCAAGGGTGTAGAGCAAGAGGAACATTCCCACACTGGTTGCTAAATTTTAAGCTTGTACAACCATTTGAGGAAGTCAATTTCATGATTTCTCAGAAAACAGTGCTACCTCAAGTTCCAGCTATACTACTCTTGGTGGTCTGAATATGCTTGGGGCAGACAGTAGCACTATTGGGAAGTGTGGACTTATTGGAGTAGGTATGGTCTTGTTGGTGGAAGTGTGTCACTGTGAGGGTGAACGTTGAGAGATTCTTGCTAGCTGCCTGAGAAAGCTAGTCTTCTCTTTGCTTTTGGCTGGAAATGAAGAATTCTTGCCCCTTCAGAGTCATCCCTTTCTCAATGCTGCCATGCTTTCTGCATTGATGATAATTGACTGGGCCTATGAACCTGTCCCTCAGCCCCAATTAAATGTTGTCTTTTATAAGAGTTGCCTTGGTCATGGTGTCTGTGGTAGTTTGAATATGCTTGGTCTAGGGAATGGCACTATTTGTAAGTGTAGCCTTGTTGGAGTAAGTGTGACCTTGTTTGAGGAAGTGTGTCACTGTGTGTATGGGCTTTAAGACTCTTATCCTAGCTGCCTGCAAATCAGTCTTCTAGAGGCCTTCAGATGAAGATGTAGAACTATCAGTACCTCTAGCCCCAATAGTACATCAGTGCGGCAATGGTGCTACCTCATGATAATGGACTGAAATTGCAATCCAGCCTGAATTAAATATTGTCCTTTTAAAGAGTTGTTCAGTCATGGCATCTGTTCACAGTGGCAAAACCAAAACTGAAAGAAATTGGTACCAAGAATGTGGTATTTCAGTAATAGACCTAACCATGTTTTGTTTGGAAGAATCTGAATTTGGGGACTTTGGATTTGGAAAGTAATGCAATGGTTTAAGTAAGCTTTATTAGTAGGAATATAGAATACTTTGTTTCAGAAAGTGATTTGAACTGTGGAAGCCTGCTTATCAATGTTACAGTAAATAATTTTAATATGTGGCCAAGAGATTGTTGTGATATTTTGATGAAGAATTTTGATGAATGGCTGCCTTTTGCCATTGTCAGAACAGTCTACTTGAGTCTACAGTAAAGTTATTTATATTAATTGCATTGAAAAATTGCTCAAAAAATTCCAGAAGAGATTATGTTCTACTCTTGTGAAGAGCATTTAAATGAAAAGTAACAAGTTGAGGAAGGAAAAATATAAAATTCATGATTCAAGTAATAAAGGGTCACCAGCAAGTGAAGTGGAGCTGAATCCTATGTTCAAAGAGATAAACAGATTAAGGGAGTGATGACTTTGGATCAAGATCCCTTCCAGCTAAGTTTAGGTCCAAGCATGGTGGTAACCTCTTTAATTTCAGGAGACAGAGCCAAGTAGATGTCTGAGTTCAAGGTCATTCTGGTATAAAGCAAGTTCCAAGTACAGAAAAGCTTAAGTTCAGGTATGGTGGTACATGTCTTTGATCCCAGCATTCAGGAGACAGCATTGCATATCTCTGAGTTCAAGGTTGGACCTCGAAGTAAATTCCAGGACAACCAAGCTTAATCTATAGCAGAGTTAGAAAACAGAAAGCTGGTGATAATCTAATAGAACAAGGGACCCATGTTCCAATTCAAGAAAGCAGTAGAACTCAACCAGTTCAGCCATTTGGCTCTGACTTTAGAGTCAAAAGTAGAAGGAACAAGCAGGAAAATTTATGTTAGTATGCAGGGGCCAAGAAATTGGCAGTGATTAAGAAGAGACCAGCAGCACTTAGGTGAAATCCAGGAAGTGTTTTCTGAGTGCACAAAAAAGCTGTGATCCAGAGATAGTCAAGGTTGTACCTCATGCTACAGAAGGATGCCATAATGTATAAAATTCACATGATAGTACTGGGTTAGGAGGTATGAAGTAGTCATGGAGAGCCATTGATGCTTGGCATAGTGAGATGCCAGAGAGGTCATGGTAAAGTTGCCTCATTTGCAGTTGATGGTCCATACTGAAGTGCTCATGCAAAGATGTTGGTGCATGGTACCACAAAGAGACCCTATGAGAGGCTATTTGTGAAGCCAAGTTGCAGTAAAAGACCATAGTGTATTGGAGATTGTAGCACCATAGGAGAAAGATCATCAAGAACAGCTGTAGCAATAGAGTGGAGTTAACCAGAGTCTAAGAGTGCTACAGAGAGCAGAGCTGGACATGAGACTCAAGCCGTTTGAAGCAGCCCAGAATATCACGTGTAGATGCCAAAGGAACAAGAAGTTGTAACATTGACTTTGCCTTGGAGACCCCCAAAATTTTGAGATATCATAGCTATGAGTTATCTCCCGAAGAAAACTCCTAGTAGGGTGTGAAATCATCTCAGGAGAAAAAATTGTTGTAGTCGACAAAAATGAAACCAGTTGGAAATCTGAAGATTGCTTTGACATCAGTCATGGAAATTTGGAGTTTGCCCAGCTGTTTTTGTGCCTTGCTTTGGCGATTACATTTAAGTGATTATATGAATCTCAGAAGATACTTTGAACATTGGACTTCTAATATTGTTGAGACTCCTGTACTATGAGGTCCTTTGAAGTTGGACTAAATGTATTTCTTATTATGCTGTGTTTAGGTATGGCTCCCATAGACTCATATGTTTAAACAAGCCTATATGGGCCAGGAAGTTGAGTGCAGTGATTGAATATGCTTGGCACAGGGAGTGGCCTATTAGGAAATGTGGCTTTGTTTCAGTAGAAGTGGCCTTGTTGGAGGAAGTGTGTCACAGTGGCCATGGGCTTTAAGACCCTAATCCTAGCTGCATGGAAGCCAGTATTCTCCTAGAGGCCTTCAGATGAAGATGTAGACCTCTTAGCTCTTCCAGCTCTACATCTGCCTGGATGCATCTATGCTCCTGTCCTGGTGATAATGGACTGAATGGATAAGTGAGCAAGCCCCAGTTAAATGTTGTACTTTATAATCAAGAGTTGCCTTGGTCATGGTGTCTGTTCATAGCAGTAAAACCCAAACTAAGAGAGGACCTCCTCACAGCCATGGAAAACCTGAGGCAGAAGTTGGTACCAGGGACTGGGGTATTGATATGATAGACCCAACCATTTTGTTGTTTTGAGACATTGAAAGGCCATGGGATGCTTTAAGTGGAGCTGAAAGGGCCATCCTAGTAAGAATAAGGAAGACATTGTTTCTGAGGGTGATTTCAACTGTGCAGACCTGGCCCAAGAACTTTAGTTTGTGAATAAAAACTTCAATATGTAGCATGGAGACTGTGACATTTTGGTGAAGAATCTGACTGCTTTTTGCCATTGCCTGAAGAGTCTACCTGAGGCTAAAAGAGATTTACATTAATTTCATTGACAAAGAAGTCTCAAAAAATAACAGTAGAGACTTTGTTCTCTGGTTTAGTCTCATGAATAGCACCTTGATCAAATGTAGCAAGCTTTGAAAGGAAAAGTATAAAATGTATGCCTCAAGGAATAAAGTAAAACCAAGAAGTAAAATATAACTAAATCCTATGTTCAAGGAGATAAAAGATTAAGGGAGTGTTGACCTCTGGCATGATGACACCCAGCTAAACTTATTGCTTATGTGTTTCCAGTTGAACAAAGAATACTTAATTTCATGTTAGGAATTACTACCTGGTTATTGTTTTCATTTGGATTTTTAATTTGGAATGAACTACAAAACAGAAATAGAGGATACATTTAAATCTTGGGACATGATGGCCATAAAAAGCTTAAGAGAAGGTATGGTAATACACACCTTTAATCCCCAGAGATAGAGGTAAGAAGATCTCTGAATTAAAGGCCAGCCTGTAACAGAGAAAGTTCCATGTGGAGAAAGGCAAAAGTCCCTGCATGGTAATACACACCTTTAATCCCAGCATACAGTAGACAGAGCTATACAGATCTCTGAGTTCCTGAACAGTTTATAGAGCAAGTTTGTGGCCCTACCCAGCTTAAGCAAGGAAGGATGTAATAGAAAAAGCAGCCTGTATTCAAGCTACAGCAAGCAGCAGAATTTGGAAGGTATAGCCATGTGAATCTGGCTTTAGAGTTAGAGTCAAGAATAGAAGGGTCTACTCAGACAATTGATGGTGGTTAATTTGAGCTAAAAGTTCTCTTGTTATTAAGAAGAGGCCGGCATATTGCCTGCAGCTTCCCAGCCAGCTGGTGGTGGGGAAGCCAGAGTGTCAGCCAGCGTGCCAGGTGCTCAGAACCAGCCGGTGGCGGTGGAACCAGGTACCCGAGACAGCCGGAGCTTAAGACCTTCGGGGACTCAGGCCTGGAGTGGGAGTTGGGCACAAAATAGCGCTGCACTCTGCACTCACGGGGCAGACCCCGAGCTCCCTGCAGGCAGCTGCCATATTGCCTGCAGCTTCCCAGCCAGCTGGTGGTGGGGAAGCCTGAGTGTCAGCCAGCGTGCCAGGTGCTCAGAACCAGCCGGAAGTGGAGGAACCAGGTACCCGAGACAGCTGGAGCTTAAGACCTTCGGGGACTTAGGCCTGGAGTGGGAGTTGGGCACAGAATAGCGGCTTCACTCTGCACTCGCAGGGCGGACCCCGAGCTCCCTGCAGGCAGCTGCCATATTGCCTGCAGCTTCCCGGCCAGCTGGTGGTGGGGAAGCCTGAGTCAGCCAGTGTGCCAGGTGCCCAGACCCTGCCGGAGGCGGAACCAGCCTCCCATCCAGCCAGTGGCAGGGAAGCTGGAAACCGGACCCAGCCAGCTTCCCAGCAGCTTGGGACCAGCAGGCTGAACCAGATAACTGAGATATCCCAACTTTAAGACCCCTGGGGAAACAGGATATCAGACAGCAAACCCTGAGCAGGAGCAGTGCAGAGCAGCCACCCAACAGGCGGAACCAAGTACCTGGGATATCCTGAGTTTAAGACCTCGGGGGACTCAGGCCACCTGTCAGCAATCTGTGAGCAAGACCCCTGCAGGACAGTGATTCAGGTATCCCAGTCGCTGGGAAATAGCCTTACAACCCCACAGGAGGGTCAAGAACCAGCTAGTATCTACAGGACCAACTAACACCAGAGTTAACCAGATGGCAAAAGGCAAACGTAAGATCTCTACTAACAAAAATCAAGGCAGTATGGCAGCATCCGAACCCAGTTCCCCAACAGCAATAAATATTGGATACCACGAAACACCAGAAAAACAAGACTCAGATCTAAAGTCACTGGTCAGGATGCTGATAGAGGAACACTTAGATAAATCTCTTAAAGTAATACATGAGAAAATAGATCAAAAGCTAGAAGCCATTGCAAGGCAAACACAATTAAATCCCAGATATCTCAACACACCAGAAAAACAAGACTCAGATCTAAAATCACTGGTAAAGATGCAGATTGAGGATCACTTAGATAAATTTCTTAAAGTAATAGAGGAGAAAATAGATCAAAAACTAGAAGCCCATACAAGGCAGACACAAAAATCACTTAAAGAAATCCAGGAGAATATAGAGCAAAAAATGAATCCCAATAAGGAGGAGAAACAAAAATCACCTAAAGAAATACAAGAGAACATGGGTCAACGAGTAGAAGTCATAAAAGAGGAAACACAAAAATCCCTTAAAGAATTACAGGAAAACACAAACAAGCAACTGAAAGATCTGAGCAAAACCATACAAAATCTAAAAACAGAAGTAGAAACAACTAAGCAATCGCAAAGGGAGACAATGTTGGAGATAGAAAACCTTGGGAAGAAATCAGGAGTCATAGATGCAAATATCAACAATAGAATACAAGAGATAGAAGACAGAATCTCAGATGCTGAAGATACCATAGGAACCATGGATTCAACAATTAAAGAAAATGCAAAATGCAAAAAGCTGGTAACCCAAAACATTCAGGAAATCCAGGACACAATGAGAAGACCAAACCTAAGGATTATAGGGATAGATGAGAATGAAGATCTACAACTTAAAGGGCCAGCAAATATGTTCTACAAAATTATGGAAGAAAATTTCCCCAACCTAAAGAGAGAGATGACCATGAATATACAAGAAGCCTATAGAACCCCAAATAGACTGGACCAGAACAGAAATACTTCCCGTCACATAATAATCAAAACCCCAAATGTACTAAACAAAGAAAGAATATTAAAGGCAGTAAGAGAAAAAGGACAAGTAACATATAAAGGAAGACCTATCAGAATTACACCAGACTTCTCACCTGAGACCATGAAAGCTAGAAGATTCTGGGCAGACCTCATGCAGACCCTAAGAGAACACAAACTTCAGCCAAGACTACTATACCCAGCAAAACTCTCAATTGCCATAGATGGGGAAACCAAGATATTCCACGACAAAACGAAATTTGCAAGATACTTATCTACAAACCCAGCCCTACAAAGGATAATAGGGGAAAAATACCAACACAAGGGGGGAAACAACACCCCAGAAGAAACAAGATAGAAACCCCATCTCATCCAACCCAAAAGAAGAGAACCACTCAAATACAAATAATAATAACAATGCCCAAAATGTCAGGAAGTAATAATTACTATTCCTTAATATCTCTTAATATCAATGGACTCAATTCCCCAATCAAAAGACACAGACTAACAGACTGGATACGGAAACAGGACCCTACATTTTGCTGCATACAGGAAACACATCTCAGTGTCAAAGACAAACACCACCTTAGAGTAAAAGGCTGGAAGACAGTTTTACAAGCAAATGGTCCCAGGAAACAAGCTGCAGTAGCCATTCTAATATCAGATAAAATCGACTTTCAACCTAAAGTCATCAAAAAAGACACAGAAGGTCACTTCCTGCTTGTCAAAGGGAAAATCCACCAAGAAGAATTCTCAATACTGAACATCTATGCGCCAAATGTAAGGGCACCCTCATTCGTAAAAGAAACTTTACTAAAGCTTAAAGCACACATCGCACCTAACACAATGATTGTAGGTGACTTCAACACTCCACTCTCCTCAATGGACCGATCAGGAAAGCAGAAACTAAACAGGGACACAGTGAAACTAATTGAAGCTTTGGACCAATTGGATTTAACAGATATATATAGAACATTCCATCCTAAAACAAAAGAGTATACCTTTTTCTCAGCACCGCACGGTACCTTCTCAAAAATTGATCATATAATTGGTCACAAGACAGACCTCAACAAATACAAGAAGACCGAACTAATCCCATGTCTCCTATCGGATCACTATGGAGTAAAAGTGGTCTTCAATAGCAAGAAGAACAACAGAAAGCCCACATACACATGGAAACTGAACAATACTCTACTCAATGACACCCTGGTCAAGGAAGAAATAAAGAAAGAAATCAAAGACTTTTTATACTTCAATGAAAATGAAGGTACGACCTACCCAAATCTCTGGGATACAATGAACGCAGTGCTAAGAGGAAAACTCATAGCCCTGAGTGCCTCCAAAAAGAAACTGGAGAGAGCATACACTAGCAACTTAACAGCACACCTGAAGGCCCTGGAACAAAAAGAAGCTAACTCACCCAGGAGGAGTAGAAGAGAGGAAATCATCAAACTAAGGGCTGAAATAAATCAAGCAGAAACAAGGAGAACCATACAAAGAATCAACAAAACCAAGAGCTGGTTCTTCGAGAAAATCAACAAGATAGATGAACCCTTAGGTAGACTAACCAAAGGGCACAGAGATAGTATCCAAATTAACAAAATTAAAAATGAAAAGGGGGATATAACAACAGAAACAGAGGAAATTCAAAAGATCATCAGATCCTACTACAAAGGCCTATACTCAAAACAACTGGAGAATCTGGAGGAAATGGACAATTTCCTAGACAGATACCAAATACCAAAATTAAATCAGCATCAAGTAGACCAGCTAAACAGTCCCATAACCCTTAAAGAAATAGAAGGGGTTATAGAAAGCCTCCCAACCAAAAAAAGTACGGGACCAGATGGTTTTATTGCAGAATTCTACCAGACCTTCAAAGAAGACTTAACACCAATACTCTTCAAACTATTCCACAAAATAGAGACAGAAGGGACACTGCCCAACTCGTTCTTCGAAACCACAATTACGCTGATACCTAAACCACAAAAAGATCCAACAAAGAAAGAGAACTACAGGCCAATCTCTCTTATGAATATAGATGCAAAAATACTAAATAAAATTCTTGCCAACCGAATCCAAGAGCATATCAAAACGATCATTCACCATGATCAAGTAGGCTTCATTCCAGGAATGCAGGGATGGTTCAATATACGGAAATCCATCAATGTAATCCACTACATAAACAAACTAAAAGAAAAAAACCACATGGTCATCTCATTAGATGCTGTAAAAGCATTTGACAAAATTCAGCATCCTTTCATGCTAAAATTGTTGGAAAGAGCAGGAATTCAAGGCCCATACCTAAACATAGTAAAAGCAATCTACAGCAAACCAGTAGCCAACATCAAAATAAATGGAGAAAAACTTGAAGCAATCCCACTAAAATCAGGGACTAGACAAGGCTGTCCTCTCTCTCCATATCTTTTCAATATAGTACTTGAAGTTCTAGCGAGAGCAATTAGACAACATAAGGAAGTCAAAGGGATACAAATTGGAAAGGAAGAAGTCAAAGTATCATTATTTGCAGATGATATGATAGTCTACTTAAGCGATCCAAAAAACTCCACCAGAGAACTTCTACAGCTGATAACAACTTCAGCAACGTGGCTGGTTATAAAATTAACTCAAGCAAATCAGTAGCCTTCTTGTACTCAAAGGACAAGCAGGCTGAGAAAGAAGTTAGGGAAATAACACCCTTCACAATAGCCACAAACAACATAAAGTACCTTGGCATAACTCTAACCAAACAAGTGAAAGATCTGTATGACAGGAACTTCAAGTCCTTGAAGAAAGAAATCGAAGAAGACCTCAGAAGATGGAAAAATATTTCTTGCTCCTGGATTGGCAGGATCAATATAGTAAAAATGGCCATCTTGCCAAAAGCAATCTACAGATTCAATGCAATCCCCATCAAAATCCCAAATCAATTCTTCATAGATCTAGAAAGAGCAATTCTCAAATTCATCTGGAGCAACAAAAAACCCAGGATAGCTAAAACTATTCTCAACAATAAAAGGACTTCTGGGTGAATCAATATCCCTGACCTCAAGCAGTACTACAGAGCAATTGTGCTAAAAACTGCATGGTATTGGTACAGCAACAGGCAGGTAGATCAATGGAATAGGATTGAAGACCCAGAAATGAACCCACAGACTTATGGTCACTTGATCTTTGATAAAGGAGCCACAACCATCCAGTGGAAAAAAGATAGCCTTTTCAACAAATGGTGCTGGTTCAACTGGAGGTCAACATGCAGAAGAATGTGAATTGTCCCACTCTTATCTCCTTGTACTAAGATCAACTCCAAGTGGATCAAGGACCTCCACATAAAACCAGACACACTGAAACTATTAGAAAAGAAACTTGGGAAGACCCTGGAGGACATGGGCACAGGGGTAAAGTTCCTGAACAGAACACCAATAGCTTATGCTCTAAGATCAAGAATTGACAAATGGGACCTCTTAAAATTACAAAGTTTCTGTAAGGCAAAGGACACTGTCAGAAGGACAAAACGGCAACCAACAACGTGGGAAATGATCTTCACCAACCCCACATCCGACAGAGGGCTAATATCCAATATATACAAAGAACTCAAGAAGTTAGACCCCAAAGAACCAAATAACCCTATCAAAAAATGGGGTACAGAGCTAAACAAAGAATTTTCACCAGAAGAAATTCGGATGGCCGAGAAACACCTTAAGAGATGTTCAACATCATTAGTCATCAGGGAAATGCAAATCAAAACAACCCTGAGATTCCACCTCACTCCAGTCAGAATGGCTAAGATTAAAAACTCGAGAGACAACAAGTGCTGGCGAGGATGTCGAGAAAGAGGAACACTCCTCCACTGTTGGTGGGATTGCAAAATGGTAAAACCACTCTGGAAATCAGTGTGGTGGTTCCTCAGAAAATTGGGCATGTCCCTTCCAGAGGACCCGGGCATACCACTCCTGGGCATATACCCAGAGGATTCCTCTTCATACAACAAAGACACATGCTCCACTATGTTTATAGCAGCCTTGTTTATAATAGCCAGAAATTGGAAGGAGCCCAGATATCCCTCAAAAGAGGAATGGATACAGAAAATGTGGTATATTTATACAATGGAGTACTACTCAGCAATTAAAAATAATGAATTCATGCAATTTGTAGGTAAATGGTTAGATCTGGAAACTATCATCCTAAGTGAGCTAACCCAATCACAAAAGAATACACATGAAATGCAATCACTGATAAGTGGATATTAATGAGCCCAGAAGCCCTAAATACTCAAGGCACAATTAGCAAGTCAAATGACTCTCAAGAAGAAAAAATGGAGAGGACCCTGGGCCTGTAAAGATTGGATCCAGTATTGTAGACCCAGAACAGAGAAATCGTGGGGGCGGGGGGGAAAGAGTGGGGAATAGCATGGGGGGGAGAGGAATTATGGGACATATGGTGGGGGGTAACTTGGAAAGGGGAAAGCCTTTGGAATGTAAACAAAGAATATAGAAAATAAAAAAAACTTGGAAAAATTACACATTGAAAAAAAAGTTTTCTTTTAAAAAAGCTTTATTATACATAAACATTGCAAATTTAAAAGGCAAAAAAAAAAGAGGCCAGCATCATTGAAATCCCCTTGAAGTGTTTTCTGAGAGTACAGAGAAGCTGTGTTCCAGAGAAAACCAAGGTTGTACCTTTGTGTGCAATTGGACTGAGTAATGTGTAAGAATCACCCATGTGGCTTTGTGGTCATGAACGAGTCATGTAGTGTTGATAAGGCTCTTCACTGTGAGAGGCTAAAGAAGGCCATTGGTAAAGGTGCTTCTCAATTGCAGATGATGGCCCAGGACTGAAGTGGTCATGCAAAGAATTTGAGGCTTGGTTCCATGAAAGGACTATGTGAGAGGCTATTGGTGAAGACTAGTTGCAGCAGAAGACCCCAGCATACTGGAGATGCAAGTACCATTGGATGTTCATCAAGAATAGTGGCAACAATGGAGTGCCCTTAAACAGATCCTGGAGTGCTACAGGGCATAGTGTTGGGGATGTGACCCAAGACCTTTGGAAGACCTCAGAAGATCACAAATCATGTGTAGCTACCACACAATGGAACGAGAATATGTGAATTTTATGTTGCCTTGGATACCTCAATATATTAGAAATGTCCAAGACCTGGTTTACCTTCTGAGAAAATATGCAATCAACAAAGATGAGAAGAATTGTATATATAATGAATCCCTTTACCTTTGAAAAGGAGATGCAGAGTTGGAGGTTGATTTTGGCCACACTTTGGTCCACAAGTTTTTCACTATGTTATTTTGGAATGGTAATATATATTTTGTGATGTTGGAGGTATGTGATCTGCTTTTTTTCTTTTTATTTTATAGAGGATTACCAGTAGAGATTGCTTGAATCTCAGAGACTTTAACATTTGGATTTTAACACTGTTATGGCTGCTATATAGTATGGAGACTTTTGAAGTAGGACTAAATGTTCTTTGCCTTATGCTAGAGCTAGGTATCACCCTTATAAGCACATGTGAAATGTGATGGTTTGACTATGTTTGGCCAAGGGAGGGGCACTGTTATGAGGTGTGGTTTTGATGGAGTAGGCATTCTATTGGAATAAGTATGCCACTGTGGTATTTGATAACTTCCATTGTAAGACCAGAAAGAAATGAGGGTGCCCCCAGCACCCTATGCCTTGGAAGGCAACACCCCAGATCACTCGTGAGAAATGGTCTTGATGCAATAGCAAAAGGATTTTTATTCCAGAGGCTCTGGAATAACTTGGACTGAACCACCAACTCAAGAACACATATAAGCTGGACCTATCCCCCATGGACATTGTAAGGATCATCATATGTGGACCTTTCTACTGGGGCTCCAGGATCTTGTGATTATGTCTCTTACTCAAGACCTTGTCATGTGGTTTAAAGCAATGGGGATTAGGAGGGGTAGAAGACTCATAGATATGATGGATGTTTGAATACACATTTGTCTTTATACCCTGTGGAAAGCATGCACTTACTACCTATTCCAGAAACTTTTGATTGGAATATTCTGTAAGAACTTCAGATGGAAGGTAAGGTTGAAGGGGGTGGATCTTAAAGGGTCAGAACTAAAGTGAAGGCAGTATTCTGATCTTGTAAAGGAAATAGGGAAGGAGGAGCAGCCAGTTTCTACACTTAATTTTGTTAAGGTCACTTTTAGGGTCCAATTTATTCTTTCTATCTATTCTGTGGTATTTGATAACTTCCATTGTAAGACCAGAAAGAAATGAGGGTGCCCCCAGCACCTTCATAATGAAGCTTAAAATCTGTTCCCATAATTTTAACAAGTGACTGTGTTATTGGAGATATAAAGACCAGTCAATTGTCAGATTCCAACAGTGAGGGGAGCACATACCTGGAGATGAGATCTACCAGCTTTTTGGCTACAAAAGTTGTGGTTTCCTGGAGTATGTGGAAGGCTTTGTCTCTTAAGAATTCCATTTAGTATATTCTCATAACACTCCCTGCAGTGGTCTCATAGAGGTGCCTAGCAATCTCCATAAAATCCTGGCATTCAGAATCTGCAGAACCCTGCTGAGCTCAAGATCTCAATAATTTAACACCAAGTCTGGGAATGTTGAGGATCATGTCTTTCTGAGCCTGAAACAGCAGTTGTCCTTCCTAGGTATAAGCCTAAGTTAAGTTACCTCATTTGGATAGAGCTGAGCCTTTTTTATGGATACCCAATATCCCATCAGGCTCAGTTTTCTGTGATAGTTGGTTGTTACCAAATGGCAATTGTCTTCATCTGGGGTATCTATAAGGAAGTAATCAACATACTGCAACAGAGTTATATGGGGGGGATCCTTCTGGTAATCACCCAGGTGTCTTAGAATGTGTAATTAAAGATGGTGGGTGAGCCCAAAGAAATAGAAGGGGTTATAGAAAGGCTCCCAACCAAAAAAAGTACTGGACCAGATGGTTTTAGTTCAGAATTCTACCACACCTTCAAAGAAGACCTAACACCAATACTCTTCAAACTACTCCACAAAATAGAAACAGAAGGGACACTGCCCAACTCATTCTACGAAGCCAAAATTATGGTGATACCAAAACCACACAAAGATCCAACAAAGAAAGAGAACTACAGGCAAATTTCCCTTATGAATATCAATGCAAAAATACTAAATAAAATTCTTGCCAACCAAATCCAAGAGCACATCAAAATGATCATTCACCATGATCAAGTAGGCTTAATCCCAGGGATGTAGGGGTGGTTCAATATATGGAAAGCCATCAATGTAATCTACTACATAAACAAACTAAAAGAAAAAAAAAACCACATGGTCATCTCATTAGATGCTGAAAAAGCATTTGACAAAATTCAGAATCCTTTCATGTTAAAAGTCTTGGAAAGAGCAGGAATTCAAGGCCCATACCTAAACATAGTAAAAGCAATATATAGCAAACCAGTAGCCAACATCAAACTAAATGTTGAGATACTTGAAGCAATCCCACTAAAATCAGGGACTAGACAAGGCTGTCCTCTCTCTCCATATCTTTTTAATATAGTACTTGAAGTTCTAGCGAGAGCAATTAGACAACATAAGGAAGTCAAAGGGATACAAATTGGAAAGGAAGAAGTCAAACTATCATTATTTGCAGATGATATGATAGTATACTTAAGTGACCCAAAAACTCCACCAGAGAACTCCTATAGCTGATAAACAACTTCAGCAAAGTGGCTGATTATAAAACCAACTCAAGCAAATCAGAAGTCTTCCTGTTCTCAAAGGACAAGCAGGCTGAGAAAGAAGTTAGGGAAATAACACCATTCACAATAGCCACAAACAACATAAAGTATCTTGGCGTGACTCTAACCAAACAAGTGAAAGATCTGTATGCAAGGAACTTCAAGTCCTTGAAGAAAGAAATCGAAGAAGACCTCAGAAGATGGAAAAATATTCCATGCTCTTGGATTGGCAGGATCAATATAATAAAAATGGCCACCTTGCCAAAACAATCTACAGATTCAATGTAATCCCCATCAAAATCCCAAATCAATTCTTCATAGATCTAGAACCAGCAATTCCCAAATTCATTTGGAGTAACAAAATACCCAGGATAGCTAAACCTATTCTCAACAATAAAAGGACTTCTGGGGGAATCAATATCCCTGACCTCAAGCAGTACTACAGAGCAATTGTGCTAAAAACTGCATGGTATTGGTACAGCGACAGGCAAGTAGATCAATGGAATAGAATTGAAGACCCAGAAATGAACACACAGATATATGGTCACTTGATCTTTAATAAAGAAGCTACAATCATCCGGTGGAAAAAAAGATAGCCTTTTCAACAAATGGTGCTGGTTCAACTGGAGGTCAACATGTAGAAGAATGTGAATTGACCCACTCTTTTCTCCTTGTACTAAGATCAACTCCAAGTGTATCAAGGACCTCCACATAAAACCAGACACACTGAAACTAATAGAAAAGAAACTGGGGAAAACCCTGGAGGACATGGGCACAGGGGGAAAGTTCCTGAACAGAACACCAATGGCTTAGCACTAAGATCAAGAATTGACAAATGGGACCTCATATAATTACAGTTTCTGTAAAGCAAAAGACACTATCACAAGGAGGAAACAACAACCAACAAATTGCATAAGATCTTCATCAACCCCACATCTGACAGAGGGCTAATATCCAATATATACAAAGAGCTCAGGAAGTTAGACCCCAAAAAACCAAATGACCCTATCAAAAAATGGGGTACAGAGGTAAATAATTTTTACCAGAAAAAATTCGGATGGCTGAAAAGCACCTTAAGAGATGTTCAACATCATTAGTCATCAGGGAAATGCAAATCAAAACAACCCTGAGATTCTACCTCACACTAGTCAGAATAGCTAAGATTACAAACTCAAGAGACAGCAGGTGTTGGCGAGGATGTGGAGAAAGAGGAACACTCCTCCACTGTTGGTGGGATTCCAAAATGGTACAACCGCTCTGAAAATCAGTCTTCCAGTTCCTTAGAATGTTGACGATGACACTCCCAGAGGACCCTGTCATACCACTCTTGGGCATATACCCAGAGGATTTCCCTGCATGCAATAAAGGCACATGCTCCACTATGTTCATAGCAGCCTTATTTATAATTGCCAGAATCTGGAAGGAGGCCAGATTTCCCTCAAAGGAGGAATGGATACAGAATGGATGTAGTATATTTATACCAAGGAATGCTACTCAGCAATTAAAAATATTTAATTCATGCAATTTGTAGACAAATGTTTGAATTGCAATCACTGATAAGTGGATATTAATGAGCCCAGAAGCTCTAAATACTCAAGGCACTATTAGCAAATGAAAAGATTCCCACGAAGAAGGAAGAAGAGGACCCTGGTCATGAAAAGACTGGATCCAGTTGTGTAGGAGAGTACCAGAACCGAGTAATGTTGGGGTGGATGATTGGGGAATGGGCGGGTGGAATAGGACTTATGGGATATATGATGAGGGGAGAACTGGGAAAGGGGAAAGCCTTTGGAATGTAAACAAAGAATATATAAAATAAAAAAAATAAAAAACAATGCTGGGTGAGTTCTTGAATGCTTTTTGCTCTCTAGTCCAACTTGCATATCCATTAAGCCCACACTCTGGGTCCTCCAATGGAAGACAAACCTGGACTGCCTACCTGGAGCTAGTGGCAAACTAAAGAAGGTATTCTTCACGTTCAATATGGTATCGAGGTCTTATTCAGGTGGTAGGCTTTGCTACATGATGTAAAGATTAGGCACTATAAGATGGTTATTTTCTACCCTTTCATTGATTTTGCTTAAGTCCTGTATAGACTGGTTGTCATTACAATGGGGCTTCTTACTGAGAGGGGTTCCAGCCTGATGGCAAGGGATTAATAGCTCTTGTTTCCAGAGTTGATTTATGTGTGACATGCTTCCTAATTTTGCTTCTCAGTGCATGGGGTATTGGCAGACCCTACCAAGGCTGGCATTGGTCTTTCATTGCACCAGGACTGGGGTTTGAAGTTTTGTTACCCCCATGGGATTTTTCTCCAACAGTACCCCTGAAATCTCTTCCTATAACCTTTCCAGGTATGGGTTTTTATCAGTGCTTGGAGGGAATGTGGCATAGAGCTTATATTATTCTTCTAGTACCATAGTCAAGAGGTGTAAGGGACCTTTTCACAAAGAATCTACATTCCCTCAAATACAAAGTGGCTTTTTGGTCCTATTTTAATGAGCAGATCTCAGCCCAGAAGCCAAGGTCCACTTTAACCCAAATTACCTTGTTGGGCAGGGGTCCCATAGGTTGTTGCAAATTTGAATGTTGTGTTTTCATGTCTACCAGGAAGTGTATTCACTTCCCCTCTACCTTTAGGGTTACGCATGGCTCATGCATGAATCCTGAAGCCCTCAGTCACTTACTTTACTTTTAATGCCTAGAACTTTAGACTTTTTCTTTTAGTCTTTTGTGACATTTGTTCTTCTAATGTTTAATTTCTTTAGAATAGGAACATGGGTCTTTTTGAAGACAAGGCCCTCTCTCCTTTCCTGAGAGGGCTTGCTTCCCCTCCTCTTCTATATGCTATATTATTCAGCTCTTGGGTATCTGTTTTCTCTCTCTCCCTTTCTCTCTCCTGGGTGGATACCAACACAATCTTGACAAGTCCTCTGGTCTGCCTGTCCTCTGCAGCTTATTGTAGACCATTCCAGGTATTGCCATGAATCCAGCCATTCCTTATCTTTGTAATCCTTTCAGCCACTGAAATTTTCTGCAATGTCTGGCACTACCTTGTCAACAAAGGCTAGATTCACAACAGATTGGTTTTTAGTTGCCTCCAGGTCAAAAGGAATGTAGGTGTGGTAGGCTTCCAGTAACCCCTCAAAAACACATTTTGTCTCTCCTCCTTAACTTAGTTAACCTGTCCTACCTTATATAAATTTGTTGGCAATCAGGAAATATCTTAGAGACCCTCTCATTCGAATCTCGTGGTTGACCTTTTAGCCTTTCCTTACCTGAAGGCTGTTAGTATCCCAGTCCTGACAGGCAAAAGGAAAAGTCACATTAATAACAGCTGAAATTGCTGTAGGCTGGCAGCTTGCTCCAGGAACAAATTTCTGCGGTGCAGCAGTCATGTGCTCCTCACTCATGAAGTGCACCTGCAAACGTTGTTTGCAATCATGCTCTGTGGGGTGGTAAGTAATCATTATAGAATGTGATAATCCTAGTAGGGTGGAGAGTTTCTCAGAGAACTTAAGTTTCTGCATTTTCCACTTATATGTCACTGGTGGTAAAGGGATTGTAGGTCTCTATTATCTTCCTGCTCCTATGCCCAGCGTGTGCAGGCGGCACAGGCACCCCTGCCCCAGGAAGCAATGAGAGCATGCCATAGTGAGCCAACTTCACTCCTGGGCCAATGGCTGCCCCTCCATGACTTCTATTCAAGCCAGCTCCAGGTGAGCCCAAGCAGTGCTTCCTTCCTGATACCTGCACTGCCACTTGAGTCTCACATTCTGGTCCAGGTAGAACCATGGTCCTCAGCAGCCTAAGCCTGGCCATGTCAATGTGAGGGCTCTGTATTATCTGTGCAGCTCATTAGGGCCTGCCACAGAATGGTGGTATAATCTGTCTGTTGCAAGATGTTTTCTATCCATTCGCATTGAGGCAGTGAGAGGCCAGAGATTGGAGAGGAGAGAAGAGAAGGTGCTAAGAGAAGTGAGGGGAAGAGAGACAAAGATGTTCAGGGGAACACACAAGCAGAGCAGGAAGGAGACATTGCTATCTAAATGGAGTCGGACTTATTTCTGGTGTTTTGGAGGGATTAGAAATATTGGGATAATACTTTATCATTGTAAATTTGCATTAAGGGTTTTTTGTTTATTTTTGTTTTGTTTTGTATTTGTTTTGTTTGTTTTTTCTTTGATATATTCTTTATTTACATTTCGAATGCTCTCCCCTTTCATGGATTCTACCTCCCTGAAAGTCCCATAAGACCTCTTCCTTCCCCCTTTTCCACAAACAACCCCTTCCCATTTTCTTGTCCTGGTTTTCCCCTACACTGCTGCATTGAGTCTTTCCAGGACTAGGGGCCTCTCCTTCCTTCTTCTTGGGCATCATTTGATATGTGAATTTTTTCTTGGGTATTCTAAGCTTCTGGGTTAATATCCACTTATCAGTGAGTGCACATCATATGTGTTCTTTTGTGATTGGGTCACCTCACTCAGGACATTCTCCAATTCCACCAACTGGCCTAAGAATTTCATGAATTCATTGTTTTAATAGCTGAGTAGTATTCCATAGTGTAAATATGTGACATTTTTTGTATCCATTCCTCCATTGAGGGACATCTGGGTACTTTCCAGCTTCTGGCTATTATAAATATAGCTTCTATGAACATAGTGGAGCATGTGTCTTTATTACACACTGGGGAATCCCCTGTGTATGTGCCAAAGAGTGGTATGATGGAGTCCTCCAGTAGTATCATGCCCAGTTTTCTGAGGAAACGCCAGATTGATTTCCTCAGTGGTAGTACCAGGTTGCAACCCCACCAGCAGTGGAGGAGATTTTCTCTTTCTCCACATCCTCACCAGCACCTGTTTTCTCCTGAGTTTTTGATCTTAGCCATTCTGACTGGAGTGAGGTGGAATCTCAGGGTTGTTTTGATTTGCATTTCCCTAATGACTAATGATGTTGAACATTTATGTAGGTGCTTCACATCCATCCAAATTTCTTCAGGTGAAAATTTAATTATTATGTGATGGGGGGAATTTCCTTTCTGGTCAAATCTATTTTGAGTTCTGTAGGCTTCTTGTATGTTCATGCTCATCTCTTTCTTTAGGTTAGGTAAGTTTTCTTCTATAATTGTGTTGAAGACATTTACTGGCCCTTTAAGCTAGAAATCTACACTCTCTTCTATACCTATAATCCTTAGGTTTGGTCTTCTCATTTTGTCTTGAATTTCCTGGATATTTTGGGACAGGAACTTTTTTGCATTTTTTATTTTCTTTGACTGTTGTATTAATGCTTTTTATGGAATCTTCTGCATCTGAATTTCTCTCTTCTATCTCTTGTATTATGTTGTTGATGCTTGAAACCATGACTCCTGGCTTCTTTCCTAGGTTTTCTATGTCCCGAGTTGTTTCCCTTTGTGATTTCTTTATTGTTTCTACCTCCATCTTTAGATCCTGGATGACTTTGTTCAATTACTTCACCTGTTTTCTTGTGTTTTCCCTTAGTTCTTCAAGGGCTTCTCCCTGTTTACTTGTGTTCTGTATTTCTTTAGGGAGTTATTTATGTCCTTATTGAAGCCATCCATCAGCATTGTCTTAGTCAGGGTTTCTATTCCTGCACAAACATCATGACCAAGAAGCAAGTTGGGGAGGAAAGGGTTTATTGAGCTTACACTTCCACACAGCTGTTCATTACCAAAGGAAGTCAGGACTGGAACTCAGGCAGGTCAGGAAGCAGGAGCTGATGCAGAGGCTATGAAGGGATGTTGCTTACTGGCTTGCTTCCCCTGGCTTGCACAGCCTGCTCTCTTACAGAACCCAAGAATATCAGCCCGGAGATGGCATCACCCACAAGGGGCCCTCCCCCACTTGATTACTAATTGAGAAAATGCCCCACAGCTGGATCTCATGGAGGCACTTCCCCAACTCAAGCTCCTTTTCCTATGATAACTCCAGCCTGTGTCAAGTTGACACACAAAACTAGCCAGTACAAGCATCATGAGCTGTTATTTTAAATCCAAATCTTACTTTCCTGGTGTGCTGTGGTATCCAGGACTTGCTATTGTAGGAGAATTTGTTCTGGATGATGTCATATTACCTTGATTTCAGTTAGTAATATTCCTGTGTTTGCCTTTTGCCATCTGTTTATCTCTGGTATTAGATGGCCCTGCTGTCACTAGCTGGTGCTTGTCCCTTTTTTGTGCCTGCAAGCCTATCTTAGCACCTCTGGATTGCTGGATTTCCTCTGGCCCAGATTGCTGTTGGGCTGCCCAGCTTCTGGGTACATGTCGGGCCCTGGCAGACTGAGTCCCATGTGATCGTACACTCAGGTGTTCTTCGTGTTCCTGGCTGCAACAGCCTGCTCAGTCACAGGAGAGATGTTGGCCTCAACACTAGTCGAGGGACTCAATGCAGAGCAGATATCCCCTAGCAGACTAGATGCACAGATGTCTGTGGCAGTGCTGCCCAGTTCCTGGGTGCAGGTGGGACCCTGGTGGGGTGTGTCCCAAGTGCTCTTCTCAGGTGATCCCTGCATTCCTTCACCTGTTTTCTTGTGTTTTCCCTTAGTTCTTCAAGGGCTTCTCCCTGTTTACTTGTGTTCTGTATTTCTTTAGGGAGTTATTTATGTCCTTATTGAAGCCATCCATCAGCATTGTCTTAGTCAGGGTTTCTATTCCTGCACAAACATCATGACCTGTCTGCACCTTTACACACTCACAAGAGCAAATATGGCGGCACCTCACCTGTAAGCTTGGGACTCCTTCTAATTGCCTCCCTTCAGGGCAGATGACCCCTAGAAGGGTAGGTGCCCAGCTGGCTGTGGTGCTGCTGAGCTTCTGGGTACAGGTGGAATCCTGGCAGGGCCTGTCTGAAGCGAACATCTACTCAGGTTATCCCTGTGTACCTGTTTGCCCTTCTACACAGTCACAGGAGCAAATATTGGGAGTTTTATATACATAAATATATTTAGCTAACTAGTCAAGTTAAGAGTAATGCTTTACTGGGCATTTGGAAGCAGGAGGAGACCACCGGAACTTGGTGAAGAGGCCTGGTGAGGCAGTCTTCATTACTAATTATGAACCCTTATGGGCTATATTTCCACTAGAAACCTGAAATTATTAGTCTAAAAGTTAGAGTTTTATTTGTTGTTGTTGTTGTTGTTGTTGTTGTTGTTGCTATTAAGTGAGTAAGTGTGCCAAAATCAGGTCACCTGAGTGAAGTGTGCCAAGTTGAATCAAAAGGAAAACTGAGAAAACTGAGGACCCCTAGTGCGGAAAATAGGTCTTAACAGGATACTCAAATTCTTTCTAACATGGGCACCATGGGAATTCTTGGTTTATATCCTGTTTTGACTAGCTGCCTGCTTATAAGCTGGCACAGTTGGAAGGGTGAATCAATTGTTTTAAGTTAAAATAAAGATAGTTTATTTCACTGGTTTTCGATTTTTTTAAGTTGAACTAGGATAGGGAAGTATTCAGTGACTTTAAAGATTGTGGTGACAACAATGGCCTGCTTAGCACAGGTATTATAATTATCAAAAGTCTGTGGCTCAGATAGAGTTCAACAGATAGATGATAAGACAGGACAGCTACTCTGGGCTGAGAGCCAAATAGCAAGATGATATAAGGATTGTTTACCTAGCCAGAAGAAGCTCATATTCCTTTTAACATGGCCCACACATGGAATTTTGGGTGTCTTTCCTCCTAAGCAGAGGTTCCCACATATCATATTAGTTTGATATAGCTTGTTTAACAGGCACAGGAAGCTCGTATTCCTTTCAACGTGGCCCACACATGGAATTTTGCCTCTCTTTTCCTGCTTGACAATATAGAAAATGCCTAAGTAGAGGCTCATACAGTATCTTAGCTTATTTCATTTTTTTTGATTGTTTTGATTTTCATAATGGGTGTGATGTTGAGTTTTGTGGTTATATTATTCCTCTGGGAGAGGTCAAAATGAAGGTTTTTCTCTTTCCTGGCTCAAGGATATGCTAATTTGGGTAAAGGGTTTTGTCTTTGTGTTTTTAGAAAAGGTGATTAGGTTCTGGACATCTTCCAGAGGTATTTGGATCAGAAATGATAGAGGGAGACCTCCAGAGGAATAAATTCCAGAATATTAAACAGAAAATCTATCTTTGTGATACTATAATTTTGTTTTGAGATTTATACATTACAGAAAATACAGCCAGGATGTCACTCCTCATCAAATGTCCTGAACTGACCTGTTTGAGTTCCTGAGGACCTGGACTTCAGCTAGATCCAGTCAAGACACAGAAATCAGAGACCAACCAACTTCCCCATTTTCCCTACATTTCCCCCACCCCTTTATTGATATCTCAATGCCCATACTCAGCTTAAAGAAGTTACGAAAAGTTATTGACTCAATTCCCTGGGATGTGGGGTTGGAGAGGATTGTTATTATTATTAAGTTGTCTTTCTAGGGAATATAGAAATGGTCAGATTTGAAACAGGGAGGAAATAGAATTGACTATATAGACATAATTCTATTTGGTAAAAATTCTTTTAATTGTTACTAAGTTTAAGTCATAAGTTCTTATTTGGTAAAGAATTCACTTTGATTCATAATCAAGGTTTTCATTGGTATACATTTCTTCGATTGATAATAAATATTTAAAAGAACAGGGCTTAGCCCAATCCTTCTTTGCTGTTGTTACAATAGATCTGAGGTGTTTAAGCTTGTGAATTTAGGGCCAAATATAAACATAAGGCTCTGAGTTTATTGATAGGGTGTTCTCAAGATTTTAATCAGAAACAGCTGAAAATAGTTAACGGACAAACATCCAGAATACTTTACATAGATAGTTGTTTTCAAAAACGTCAGAAATCCATTGATGTGACATTTTATGTTATTATTTCACTTGTAAAGACTAGTCTGCTCCTGACAGCTTCCCTTTCTTGGATTCAAAGAAGAAACTGAGCATGAATAGAGCTGTTTCTGTTGTGGTGAAGCCATGAGGCAAAAATTGCCTCTCTTCATCTGCAGACAAACTCTGTCCAGAAAAAGGACACTTTTACAGGTTGGGACAGCTTGAATTCTGCCGAGACAGAATGGCTAGTCCTTAATAATTCCTATTTCTCTAATTCTATCAAGTGACCTTGTGCCAGCAGGCTGAAGACCAATGCTTCACAGTTTAGGAGAACTGTCTAGGTTTTCAGAGGACTCCATCATTTGGCTAAGTGTTGGAAGCTGTGTTAGGCTTCCTATTTATTTTCAGTTACTATTGGTCACTCTCAAATTTCTGATGGGGTTGAAGACTTTTAGTCTCATAGCCAGCCCAAGCTGTTTAGTATTAAGAAAAGCTGATATATATTTAAATAGATGGTTTTCAGATGACATACAATTTATAGTCAAGACATGAGTCAGGTGTTAAATATTATGTTGTTTTAAGATTTAATACATTACAGAGGTTCTGTTTGATTAACCGAGAGGATGGGCTAGGTGTTAGTTCTATCTTATACTTTATAATTTACAAAATTGTAATAGTTGTGCTCAATTTATATTTGGATAGAAATTTTTTTAATTAAACAGAAAGGGTGAAATGTTGCAAGATATTTCCTATCCATTTACACTGAGGCAGTGAGAGGCCAGTGATTGGAGCAGAGAGAGGAGGAGGAGCTAAGAGAAGTGAGGGGAGGAGAGACAAAGAGGCTCGGTGGACCACACAAGTAGAGCAGGAAGGAGATGCAGATATCCAAATGGCATCTGACATATTTCTGGTGTTTTGGAGAGGTTAGAAATATTGGGATAATACTTTATCATTGTAAATTGGCATTATGTAATTGGGAGTTTTATATACATAAATATATTTGGTTATCTATTTAAATTAAGAGTCATGCTTTAACAGGCATTTGGATGCAGAGACCCACCAGGACGTTGTGAAGACGCCTAGTAGGGCTGTACTCATTATTGATTATTACCCACTACCATATGTCTGTCTCCTTCCACCCTGGAGAGGGCTTGCTATGTTACCTACCACCTCCCTTGGGACTGGGTCAGTGGTGGTGGCTATTCATTCCTGCAAAAGATAGTTTCCTCAACCATACAGTTAAAATCACATTCTCTACCAGCCCTTTGAAGTCATTTAATTGTAACTGGAAAGTCACCTGTGGCATGATGCCTTTCAAGAAAGTAAAAGAGAACAAGCAAAATACTAACACATAAACACATAATTAGGCCTATGATGGATCTAAAATGATATCAAAAATAAAAGATCAAGATGATGTAGATGGTGGCCAATCATGTAAATGGGCTCCTTAGGACCTGCACAAGCTCACAGTATCCAGAAAAACCTAAGTTGGACGAGCAAAGTGGGGTCTATAGCTTCCTTGGAATTCCCCAGGCCAGAAGGTAGTTGTTGACATGGAATACTCTCCCTCCTTTAACTTCACAGTTGTGTCCAGGACACCAGCCAAATCAAAGCATGGGGTGAGACAATGACACACAGCACAGAATGAGACAAAGACAACATAGACATGCACCCAAACATATTGTCAGAGCGACAATTGCTATCTTGAAAAAGAAACAAACACTAAAACAACAACAACAACAAAAAAAACAAAAACAAAAAACAAAAAAGCTCTACTATGGAGTCAGGGAGATCTCAGAAGTTAATAGTGAATGCACCAAATGTAAGGGTCTGAAAGATTTTGTAAGAAGAGCACAAAATCAAATATGATGCAAAAGCAAAGAGAGATTATTCTGAAGAAACAACCAACATTTGAGATCAGATATTCTTCTAAAATGGCATCCCTGAGATGAGCTCACATTTAAGCACAACTAGGGGAAGTTTAGTGATGGTCAGGCCATTTTTAATATGACTGGTTAAGTAAGCAGAAGTTACATTAATATATTTCTAATTGGTTGATTGCTATATTAGCTTTATCATTTTGGTTAGGACTGCTTAAGTCCTTGGTATAGCTATCTTTCTTGGTTAGATATTTGGCCTGTTGATGATGAATGGCTCATTGTTTGTGTTTTTTTCTGAGAAGTCTTATGTGCTTCCTCAGGAAACTGAAACCTAGGCCTTCTTTTTTTTGAGTGTCATTTGGTTCTTTTCTTTTTTTTCTATATTATTTGTTTACATTCCGAAGGCTTTCCCCTTTCCCAGTTCCCCTTATATAAAGAGTTTCAGTCAGATTTCTAAGGTACTTTGAAAAAATCAACAAGGTAGACAAACAACTTTTTCAAACCAATGAAGAGACATACAGAATATCCAAATTGACAAAATCAGAAATGAAAAAGAGGACATATACTAGATGCTGAAGAAATTAGGTGATACTTTAAAATCTTGTACATCACAAAGTTGGAAAATCTTTTAAAAAGAATGTTTTTTCTCAATAGATATAGCTTAACAAAGTTAAATCAAGATCAGATAAACAATTCTAATAGTCCTATAAAACCTAAGGAAATTCAAACACTCATTAAAATTCTCCCAATCAAATATTCAGGCTCGAATGCCTTTAGTCCAGAATTCTATCAGAATTTCCAAAAAAGCTAATACCAATACTTCTCAAATTATTCACCAAAATAGAAATAGAAGGAATATTGCCAAATTCAGTTTATGAGGCCAATATCACCCTAATATCCAAACCATACAAAGCCTCAACAATGAAAAAAGTTCATACCAATTTCCCTCACGAATATTGTATAAATATACTCAATAATATACTAGCAAACTGAAAAACCACATCAAAAATATCATTCACCATGATCAAGTAGTCTTCAACACAGAGACACAGAGATGGTTCAAACCATCTCAAAAATATTAACCCACAATTTCTCCTGTTCAAAGTAATATAGGGAAAAAGAGTGGAGGAGAGAAATAAGGAATGGCCATCCAGACACTGCCCCACCTAGGTATCCATCCCATCTGCAGACACTAAATCCAGACAATATTTTTGATGCCAAGAACCCCTTGCTGACAGGAGCCTGGAAAATTAGCCAACCATCTGACTGAGCACAGGAACCCCAGTGGAGGAGTTAGGGGAAGAACTGAAGGATTTGAAGGGGTTTGCAAGTGCATAGGAAGAACAACAATACCAACTAACCAGATCCACCCCCCTGAGCTCCCAGGGACTAAACTATCAACCAAAGGACTGATGGCTCCAGCTTCATCTATCAGAGAGGATTGCCTTATGGGGCATAAAAGGGAGGGAAGGCCCTTTGTCCTGTGGAGGCTTAATGCCCCAGCTTAGGGGAATGATAGGGCTGTGGGGTAGGAGTGGGTGTGTGGGAAAGTGCCCTCATAGAAGCAGGGAGAGCGGAGATGGGATATAGGTTTTGCAGATGGGAAACTGGGAAGGGGGATGACATTTGAAATGTAAATAAATAAAATAATCAATAAAAAATAAAAGCTGTTAGTGTAATTCGCCATATATAAAAAGGAAGAAAAAAACTAAACTAAACTAAAAAAAAAGCTGTGAGTTCTGCCCTATCTGCTTGGTACTCCATTCCCCAAGACGCAGGTCTGCTTCCATCCCTGGAGGACTGTTGCTACCTGGGACAATCAGGTGGGATTGCATTGCTTCAATTCCCTGAATGTTGAATACCCTGGCAATCCCAGCATCTGTGGGGTCTGCTGTGTCCCCTCTGCGCTCCAAAGAACACCTCTACCAGCAATCACTGACAGCTGCAAATATCTGGGAGCATCAATTGAGATTCCTTTCCAAATTCTCTGCCTGCAGCTTCTCCCAGGAAAACCATCATCAGTGAGGGCTACTACCATCCTGTTCCCTCTGCACTCAACTCCTTGTGTCACACCATGTATAACACCTAGTGTTTTAAAATACATTACAACCCAACCTCAGTTCCCCCTACCTCCACTTCACCTAGTTCTCCTGCAACCACCATCCTTGTTCCCCAGATCCACACTGTAGTGAGAAGTTTGGAGTTTCAGTTTCTATAGAAAACACAGAAAAAAAAACATAAAAATATGTTATGTTTTAATTTCGGGTGTGACATATGGGGCTGTTTCAGATTGTCCACAGCAGCTGTCTATGATTAGCCTCATATTTTTGTAAAGACAAGATGATTTCTGTGATTGTGTGATGTTTTGAATTCTAGGAAGAACTCAGATGTTATAGAAATGCTAGGTCCTGAAAGGTGGGGTTGATTGTTGTTGGTTATTCTTGTGGGTTGTTGGGGAATTTCTGATTGTTGTGGTCATTGCTTGCTAAGTAGTGATGCACAAGAAGAAACAAGCAATTTGATATCCTCATGGCACATGAGTGCTGAATTGGAATAAATTTCAAAATACGTAGGAGCTAGTACATTAGAATATTTCTTTGGCTTTTACAGATAGAGTCTCCGAAAAAAAGAAGTCTACCTATGTATAAACTCTGTCCATTTTCTAATACCACACTCCTTAGTTAGTCTAAATAAATCAGAACACTTGTATTCATGATATGATTTTTTTCAATAAAGTAAAGATCACAAATCTTAAATGGATGCAATAATATTCTATGTAACTGGAGAGATGTCTCTAGTATTAAGAACATGTGATTCTCCTGCAGATGGCCTAGTTCAGTGCCCAGCATTCACATAGTGGCTCACAATCACTTAAAACACCAATTCTAGGATATCTGATGCCTACTTCTAGCCTCCTTGGGCACTGTACTCATGTAGTACACATACACTGACACATATAAAATAAAAAAAATGTATTTTAAAGATGTTGGTAAATGTTTTTAATTTCTTAATATATTCATTGAGAATTTCATTAATGTATATCCAGCAAAATTAGATCATTAACATACATCTTTTCCTCATCTAACTCTTCCCATTTTTCCCCAAACAAATGACTTCTAAGTTTTATCCTATTATACTGTAATAACCTGATAAATCTGTTTAGTGCTGTTTGTATGGACATGGATATAGGACCATTCAATGGATTGTAGGCAATTTATCAGTGGGCCATAAGCCAAAGAAGGATTCTCAATTCTCGACAGCCATCAGCTTCCATTAACACTTCACCTCATGTGTGGCCTTGGTAGCCCCTCCCCATCTCAGTCCTATGATTTTGGTTTTGTACAGGTCTTACTCAGTAGCCATAACTTCTGTGCATTTGTGATTATACCAACACTGTCATGTACAGAAGACAGGATTCCACTGCACTCTGGTCCTTACAATTTTTCAATAATGGGAAACACTTGCAATATAAAGAATATAAAAGGAAGATGGATTCGTATACAACATGAAGTGCCTGATATAGTCTTCCAATATATTATGTAACAGACTAACATCAAATGGATAAGCAAGGAAAATATGAGCATGAATTTCACATACACACAAACTCTGTAAAATAATAATGGACATGATTGCACTAATGGTCCACCATATCCTTGTGAGAGTATAGATTTTTTATGTAAAGAAATAGAAGAACTAGGCTTTAGTCTCTTAAAGCAGTAAGTGTTGCACATACTTCTTTATAAACACTCCGGGAAATGACAGTGTCTTCCAAATTCCAAAAACATTACCCTTGCCCACATCTATACTTTTAGTATAAGAAATTTGGATGAGAGTGAGCCAGCCACTTGTATCACAAATAGTTAATAAGTTCCTTACCTTATTAAAGAAAAAGTCTATAGTAAATAAAGGTGAACATTCATTATTTGCCATTCATGAGTTTTGTAAATACAAAATACAATTACATTTACCAAATATCACCAAAAATGGCATAATAATAATTCCCAGGAACTGTTGAACTATCAATTAACACAGCTTTCAAAAATTATAATTATTTTAGAGAAGTTTCACATTTTTGAAAATTTACATATTGTTTGTATAACCTTTGGACCCACATGCCATTTCCTCCTTGTGATAGTTTGATGAAAATGGTCCCCGGATATTTATGTATTTGTGAGGTTTGTTACCAGTTATTGGTACTATTGGGGAGGGATTAGGAGCTATAAATTTGTTGGAGGTTATTGTGTCACTGAAAGTGGGTTATGAAGTTACAAAAGCCATTTCTAGGTCCAGTGTCTGTCTTTCTGTCTTTGGATCAGGAAGTAAATTGCTCTGCTACTGTTCCAATACCATGCCTCTCTGGTTCATGCCATTTTAACCATGAAGAAACTCTCCAAAACTGTAAATAAGCCCCTAGTTAGATACTTTCTTTTATAAGCTTTTCCTTGGTTGTGGTCTCTCTTCACAACAATAGCACACCACTATTGATTGCTTTATTGGTATAGTACATTTGTTCCATTTGAACTAATATTTGTTAATAATCTTTTACTAAAATTTGCTTTGTGTTCCCCCTTAGATTCTACATAATTCTTTGCACTTTTTTTATTTGTTTACCATTTTATCTGTTTTGACTTGAAAATTGTGTAGTGATATTTAGCCACAGTTAATAGATACACTGACAGTATCACATTCAATGCATTCTATTCCCTAAAGTTCATTTTACATTAAACCTCTAAATACACATATAGGAATGCTTGTACTATCATTGTTTAAAGAAAAACATTCAGCTACCATGTCTTAGTTACATTTCTATTGTTATGATAAAACACTGATCAAATCTACTTATTAAAAAAGTTTATTTGGGGCTTCCAGTTTCAGACATGTAAGCTTCATTACCATCATTGTAGGGATCATGAAGGCAGTACCAGCTAAGAGCTTCTATACATTCTTCACAAGCAAGAAACAGAGAATAACACTGGAAATGCTGAAGGGTTTTGAAAGCTCGAAGCTCACCCCATTTGACTGACCTCCTTGAACATGGCCACATTGCCTAATGCTTCATCAACTGTTATAGCAACTATGGATCAATATTTAATGAGCCTATAAGAGCCATGCTCATTCCGTCCTCAATGAAAGCAAAAGTAGTATTTCTGTCTTGCAGTAGAGTTTGAGTATAGAGAGAATTTCTTTCAGAGCCAATGGCACACAAAAAATGCAAAGTACAAGAAGAATAAATATAGTAATTTCTCTGATATAAAAAACAAAACACTCGACTAGGTAAGATTGAACAATCTACAATCCATGCAGAACTGTTACAAAGCTAAGGAAAATATTGAAAATAGTCCACACACTGGTTAACTTCAAGAGATATGATACCACTGAGGAGAGACCAATGGAACATCAATAATACTGACATTTTTATGCCATTTAAGAGTAGAAATTAATGAGTATTTTGTTTAATCTTATCATTAAAAATTTTAGGTATATGACATATATCTTATAGGCTCATATATTTAATTATTGTTCCACAGTTGGTGTAAAATATAAGTGTATGATATAGCACACACATCTAACACATGTATAGAAATGTACATTACTTCTAAAGTTTCAAAGAAAATGTCCAATAACTCTATAAGATATAGCTTGTTTTAAAAATAGTAAGTAGCAGAAATTTAGCAGAGTTGCACACTCACATTAGCTGAAGTTCTGCTAAATGCTAGCTGAGCAACATTTAAGTAGACATTAAACTCTCCTCTTCTACTTTGTCTACATATATGTAATACCATCAACTACTATCAATTGAATTAAATCCCCGTGCTTCCACAGAGAATGATTCTCATGGCCCAAAGTTGAAATCACTTCAAGGTATGTGACATTTTCATAGATGAGCAAGGATATGTCTTTCTTCTTTTTATAATAAAAATATATTTGGATTAAATTGCTCTTCAGATCTCCTTGAACTTGATTGAAGTGTTTGATATTTCCTGGTGCCAATCTAGCTATTCTTCATAACGCACTCAAAAAGCAGAGTCTTCTTAGACTCTGCATATAACCAAAGCACCCCTTATCTTGAGGCTCATGTCAAACTCTCAAAACTAGGTGTGAGGCCTCAGTTAACTCCAACTTACCAGGACATTTATGCTCCACACAGGGTTTATCCTTATTTTTATTTATATATTTTACAGAGTACAGTGTATTTTTACTTTAATTTTTGAGCAGGGCCAAACACTTACCAAAAACAAATTGAGTGCTATGACACATACAAATTATAAAAACATATTTTCAAAAATGGATAAGATTACAGATAAAATAAGAATCATGGGCATAGGTTGCTCAGTAGGTACCAAATTATGGTAAGAAAATAAAAGGTTTCATAGCTTTCACTGTGCGGTGATTATAAACACTATATACTATACTGAAGACTAGAATAAAGAATTTCAGATTAAGATAAGGTAAATATTTGAGTAAATTAATATACTTTCTTCGATGAGGATATTATGAAAACATCATATCATACCAAATAAAATTCTGCCACTTTGAGTGTCAATAA